>CDEZ01023887.1:30911-53461 GCA_000826365.1 Acanthamoeba royreba
ATGATGATGATGATGATGATGATGATGATGATGATGATGATGATGATGATGATGATGATGGCAACGATGGAAAGGTATACATGCCTGAGCGTAGTGAGGCTTGCAGTAGTAAGTGCCCTCTATCGCGGCATAACTGCCGGCACGCAGCGTAGACTTACACTCGGCGCACTTGAAGCAAGTCTTGTGGAATACCTTCCCTTCAATTGGCAACCGTTCACTCGGGTACACTGCGCACACAAAAATAAACATATGTTTAGCGATAATATCCAGATAACAGGAATATTGTTCACTTTTTATTTTTGCTTAATGCGGATAATAGAAAATATATTGAAATTCGGCACGCTTTTTAGAAATAATATTTTGAATATTATGATTTCTAGGACAATACCAGTGTTGGTACAGACTACACATTTCTCCTCCTCATTTCCTGATTAGCGGAAAGTGTAAGGGCGTCAGCGGTCAGTCTCATACGTAAAGGGCACAGCATCCAGACAGTGGAGAGAGCTCACCCCAGGAGTCGTCCACCTGAAACATGCGTTGCCGCTGTCGCGCACTCATGATTATTCAATAATTGAAAGTTTCGGAAACAGTAATAATTTCCGAAAATAATAAACAGTTTCAAACAACATCAAAACTCATTTACGTTTCGCAAAGTTTGCCAGACATTTTATTGTTTCGGAAACATTTGGCTGAGTTCGGCCAAATGCGGTGCAAGCCGCACTGGTACGATGTGGAGTGTACTGCACTGGCTAGGTCGATGCATATCGAATCCTACTCCATTCCCTCCAGTCACTTCACCTTCCCATCCCACTACAAGGTTTGATAGAATATTGATAGAAAAAAGGCTGGCATTTACACAGCAAGAGCGAGCACTTCGCTCTTCCCACTCCAAAAAGAAACAGACAACAGCTGCATCAGTCCTCCTGGCCACTGGCGTCGTCGGACCACCGCACGCTCTTCACGATGCGTTTCCGCTTGCTTTGCATGTGCTTGTCGGTCTCAGTCATCGGCGTGGCGGAAGGATTCGTGTTCTCCGCCTTCTTCTCGCTCTCCTCCGTCTCGCCGATGCCCTCCTCGGACTTGCGCAGCTCCTGGCTGCCGCTGAGACAAGGCTTGGATGTGGATACGTCGTTGCACTGTTTGTCACTCATCGCAGCATCATGATCAGCACCGTCGATGGCCAGAGCGCTTCCGTTATTGAACTCCTGTCGTGACGGCATTCGCTTGCCATCAGGATCCTTCGCGTTGGCGGTTGCCCCTGCGGCTGGCCGATAGAGAACCGCGGCCTGTCGGCAGAGGAACCGGAAGAGCGCCTGGAGCTTCTGATCGATGGTGGGCACGGCCAGGATGAGCCACAGCACCGACATCAGGCTGAACATGACGCACATCTTGGTCGCCACCCACACGCCGCTCAGCAGCCACTTCCACCACACACGCGGCAGCGCGGCCGCTGTCGCTGTGAGCTGTGCGGGACAAGACGAGGCAGCCGCTCCTGCAGCAGGAACAGCAGCTGCAGTAGGTAGAGACGACGAGGCCGCAGTCATCGTCGTCGTAGTAGTGGGCGCTACCCGACGGCTTGCCAGCGGGGACGAGAGATCAAGAGAGAACGAACGAGCGGGCGAGGAAGAGAGCGGATGTACAGGCGGGCATCGCGTAGCGGGAGATGAAGTGGGAGATGGAGCGAATGAGGAAGATGGGGAAACCGAAGAAGGAGACGAGCACCGCACATCGAGTCGATCGGATAGTCCCGACGTTGGGTCCTCATCGAAAGACGAAGGACCCATCATGGAGGCAAAGGGAGATGTCGAGATCGATGATGACGCACATACTGCTGACGATGATGTTGGAGGAGTAGATAGCTGGCTAATGCATGATGCATCAATTGTGATCCCAGGCGTCGATGCCGAAGAAGCAGAAGAGGAACAAGTAGCAGGAGGAGTAGCAGGAGGAGGAAGGGTAGTAAAGGCCAGAGGAGATGGTGACGAATCTCGCCACTGGGTAAGGCTCGATTGTACGGCTTTGTTCATTAATAGGGAAAGAGGATGGGGAGACAATATTATTTAATTAATTAATGGCAGAAACAAATGCTAAACGAAATTGTCCGCTGCCGAAACGTAATGAGCATTTGATTGAGATGAATTTAATCTTCGGAGGAGGTCCGTGGATGGGCCGTGCGCGTTGGGAAGAAGGGAGGACGTAAAAACAAAATACTGAGCGACTCCCGCAGTCGGTGGCCCAGTAGGGACCCTTCCCTCGTCCGTGGCCTTTCAGGGCAAACACTTGGATGAAGTGATTTGGAGGCGAGAAGAGAAAACGGTCGCTAATCCTTTGCTGCACCTGAACTGAAAATGTCCGCTTAACCCGAAATTCCTCCTTAAGGTATCTTTCTTTATAAGGTAAATATGTCCACTCGCTAAGGAATTTTCGGCACTGCTGCATTCTTGTCATTCCGTTTACACACGGCGCTGGCGGCAGGTCGACAATCAGATCAGATGGGCGTGAGACAGAGCGTGGAAGAAGGAGAAGAAGCTGCGAAGACTACTGAAACAGAAGGAAGGGATCACACCTTTCTCGCCCTTTGTGGCTTAGCCGAGGGCAGCGAAAGTCGAACAGTCCAAGCGAAAGATAGAGCATTAAAAGAAATCTTGTCTGTTTCACAAGTGGGATGGTATGAAGGAACAAAATTGGGTGCTAAGAGGAAAGCTTGCTCCACAGTTGTTCAAGCAATTCGTGCGTCTGCAGGTTCACCCACAGCTTCATCTCTGGCAGCAGGAACTTGGGTTGCAATTTGCTGTCAAACACAACGTGAATCAGAGCATGAATAAACTTGAATTCTCACAGTGTACGAGAACATACCATTTAGCCAGGAGTGTTCGTTTGTTATAGACCTTGCTTGACATCAAGGTCTGCAGGAAAGCAAGGATCTTGTGCTGCGTCGGAGTGGCCATCGTGATTTGAGATGGACGTCCCGACAGATTTTCCTGTCACGCCAGTCAGAGTAAGAGCGAGCTCCATCCTAGCTCTCTCATGGGTGAGCTTACCCGTAGTGCACTCAGCGAAGGAATGATTCTCCCTTCGAGAAGGAAACGCATGAAATACTTGTATCGGTCCGTTCCCTCTTCCATATCGACCTAAAACAGGACGAGCTCCCTTTAGAAAACGGAGACAGAAGAGTGCTACGATGAGGCGCAAACCTCTTGCACCGGTAGCGTCCAAGCGTTGGGGCCATATGTAGGCGACACAAAACAGCGAATGCAATCGGATTCCTTATCATATCTGTAATTTAATGGATAGGTAAGGTGACGTTGTTAAGATCGGTTAAAAGAAGGCGCCTACCGTGGAGGAGGTGTCTCGAGCGGCTTGGAGAAGTGGCAGAGAGAAGTGCCAAGTGTGGACAGCCACGAAGGATGAATTGCCGTAACGCCTCTCATGTACGTCTTCTTCGTTTGCACTAGCTCTCTGTGTGGTGTTACGAAAACAGTAAGAATGAAAGAACTCAGGGTTAAAGGGGAACCATTGTAGTCAGTTACGAACCTGTACACGACATACTCTTCATGCTGGCCGAAGAGAAATGAGGAGGGATGAACGTAAACCACCTCGTTCGTCTTAACGGTCATATATTGGAAGTGCTTCTGCGCCTATGGAACGAAGAGAAATGTTAGCCAGGGCAAAATAAACCATCAGATCAAGGCGTCTAACCTTTCCCTCGTTGATATAGCCCATCTCGCTTCGCTCCGTGTTTAGACGAGCCACCTGATCGATCAATCCGGCAGTAATGACTTGGCGGAGAAGCAGCTCCTGCTCTGGCGTTGGCGGCTGAAGCAGGCGGTCCATCTTGATTGGCTCATCCTGTGGATAAACTGAATTGACGAGGAAGGTCAACTGTTCCCGCAGCTGATGGATTTCTTTCATGATCTATGGTAAAGAGGTGCCCGGGTTAGAATTAGTTGGCGTTGATTGCATTTATGGGAAAGGAGATACCTTAGCATCAAGAAAATGCTTCTCGCAGAACTTATCCGTAGCGCCACTGTATTCATAAGCGCCAATGGCTCGAAGGATGACCAAGAGGTCGCTTGATGGATGCGCCCACACGCTGTGAGCCGCAGTTATTGCCGCACGCCTCTTGGTTCTTCGTTCCTTCTCCTCTGCTTCCATCTGTTTATCCTCTGCTGTTTTCTCCTCTGAATGACACCCGAGTGAGAAGTGCGATTGAGATATAAGCGGAACACTATATACCATCTTGCCCTTCAGGTTCATCAGGGAGCAGTGACTGCCGAAGAAGAGGGTCGTCTACAGAGAGGGCCGCTACAAGAGTGATGACATAGGGCAGGCATCCGCCCTGATGTCCCAGTACGAGCCTGTAACATCGCCATTGAGTTTTGAGCGAGAAGACGCCTAGGGTAACGAGTAACATACATCTTGGCATAACGAGGAGCAACGGGGAAGGTTGCCAGTGATCTGCCGAGAGGAGTCAACCTCTCGTCCTTGTCAAGCGCTCCCAGATACGACAGTGTCTATGTTTGTTGATAAAAATGAAGGTGAAATGACTGTCACTCAACTGGATATGGCTATGCTAAGTACTCTGTGAGCCTCCTTCAGGGCGATCATATCTGGGGGAGTGGGGAATGGGAAAGATACGATCTTATCTATACCCATAGTTTTCATCTGCAATACGACACCTGCATACACGAAACAAGCACAGTCACATGTGAATCAGCACACAATATGGGGCAATAGATTGCGACACAGGTACCCTCGATCGGAATGCGATTGATCTCAGGTTCAGAGAACTTGGGAAACTGGTCGTTGAATACTGCTGAGGAGAAGAGTCTGTAGCAGTGACCTGGTCCAGTACGGCCAGCACGACCCGCTCTCTGTAGGGTTTTGAATACGCTTTAGCTTACTCCAGTAGCGCTTTAATAAAGCCCTACGCGTACCTGGTTGGCGGAAGCCTGGGATTCCCACTGAACGATGTATGATGACATACCTGAAGAGCGTTCGTACACTCTCTACAGAACTGGTCAGTACAAACACTGCACTGGTCTGCAGAGTTAGTGTGTGTGTACCTCCTTAGTGCGACCAGCATCAACCACGTATTTGATGCCAGGGATAGTGAGCGACGTCTCGGCAACGTTTGTCGCTACAACGACTAAGCGATAGCCCTACGCCATGATCGGCAATTAGCAATCAACCAGCTATAAGAGGAACAGGGGATGACGTACTGGCGGAGGAGGCTCAAACACTTGAAGCTGTTGCTTCGTGGGGAGCGCCGAGTAGAGCGGAAGCACCCAAAGCGGTCCAATGCTGTCATCTTCATCTTCTTCCTCTTTCTCATTTTCTGCCTCTTGCGTTGGATTTTTCTGTTCCTGTTCTTCAGCATCCTCCTTTTCTTCTACTTCCATTTCTTCTGATGCCTCGTCCTTCTGCTCAGTATCGTTGTCCTCCTCATCATTCTCGTTCTCCTTTGACGAGTCATCCTTCGTTTCATCCACTGTCTCCTCTGATTCTGTTCGGCTATCTTGCGCTGGCTTGCCCTCACTGTCTTCTTCTTTGATATCGCGTATGTCACGCTTCTTACGCTGCATATTTGGCGGGAAGGCCGCGCGCAGTTTGCGGCATAGCACCTCGATCTCCTGTTGACCTGTGAGGAACACGAGCACGCCTCCCTGCGGCAGCCTCTGATGGATCTTACAGACTTTCTTGTACGCCTCACCGATGTAATCGCCGAGTACTGTGCGTCGATTGAAGTGAACGGTGACTGGGAATTGACGTGCATCGACACTGACCACTGGTGGTGGCTTAGCGAAGAGTTTCTGGTTGTCAACAAAGTCGCTTACGCGCAATGTGGCAGACATGATAACCTAAAGCAAGTGTTGATAAGCGAAGGGATCATATTGACAAAAGAAAAGAGAAGATAGGACGTACCAGCTTGAGAGGCCTCACAACTTCATGAGAAGGATCTTGCTTGCGCTTCTGCTCGGATTCGCGAGCAAGCTGTGCACGCAGAGGAACAATACGCGAAAGAAGACCGATGAGGATATCAGTGTTCAGGTTACGCTCGTGAGCCTCATCTATGATGATAACTGAGTATCGTTTCATCAAGAAATCGCCCTAGGCAGTTTACGAGGAGAGTGTGAGTTGTTAAGCTTTTTTACAAGGCCAAGGTGCAACTCCTTCATGAAGATCTACTATACCTGGATTTCTTTCAGCAGGATACCGTCAGTCATAAACTTGATCCGTGTATCGCTACTCACTGTAGAATCGTAACGAATCTACGAGTCCAAGGTAAGGATCGGCATTGATCACTCACGAGCATGCAATGTGGTACCTGATACGACACGATGGATGTAGACTCCACGTTGAGCTCGTGAGAGACACGCTGCGCCATGCTCACGGCGGCGACACGACGAGGCTGGGTCACCGCCACCATTCCTGGGTTGTCTGTAGTGTAGCCACCATGTGATCAGCATTACCGACCTGAAATTCATATTTCAAGCCTATCCAACTCGCATACCCGACTCAGGGCATCCATAACCAGCCTCATACAGAAACTGAGGCACCTGCGTCGTCTTACCCGAACCAGTCTCTGCAGGGGTAGGAGATGATTGTAACGAATCCTTTGCGTTACACGTATACTGCGAGTAATCGAGGCAGCATACCACCGCAAATGACTACTACTTCGTTCTCCTTGATGGCTTCCATAATACGTTGCTCTTCCATGTAGATGGGCAATTCCTTCCTCTGATTTTCCACTTCTGGTGCTCGGACAACTGGAACAAAGAATGCTGGTCGCCTTTCGGCTGGCTCCGCATCCTTCTCCTTTGTAGGCTCCTTTGACTCCGTCGAAGTTGGAATAGGTGCGGATTCGACAGCAGATTGGGCACAGGCTAACTGGTCTGAGGCTTCCGTCTTCGTTTCCGCCTTTACATCAGCCTGGCAATGGAGGCAGTGTTCAGACTCCTATGTCTTGTAGGCAAGATAGAATGAAGTCTGTTTACCTTCTTCTTGTTGTTCTTGTTCTTCCTGCGCTTCTTGGCCCTCTTGGTTTCTTCAGCAGCAGGCGTAGAAGTGGCTGAAGCAGACGTGGAGCTAGATGTTGTAGTGCACGCTGAAACGGAAGAGAGCTGCGGCTTGGGCGAATCAGTGGTACCCTTCGTTGAAGTAGAAGTTGACGCAGGTGCTGATGAAAGGGATGATGAGCCGGGTGCGGACTTGGCTTTGCCGAAGGACGCCAGACCGGAGAAGTCAAAGCGAAGCGGTGTTTGGGTGGTAATCGATGAAACGGATGATGTAGTTGAGAGCGTTGATGATGACGATGATGCAGGAGAGCTTGATGATGTTTTCTCCGTAGGTGGAATTAGAGAAGGAAAGGGAAAGGGAATATCAAAGTTGTCATCGTATTGATCATTCCCGTCTGCTTCTCCATCATCCTCGTCATCCTCGCGTTTCCGTTTGAGGGGTTTCTCCAGCTCAACGTCGCCAGTAAGAGCAAATCCCAGAGTCTTCTGCTCCCTGAACGCTCGACTGAGTTTGTCCTTTTTTGATTCCCTCTGCAATGGTTCAGCCAACAAACAATCACACATTCATTCACAATCATATGATTAAGAAATGGTGCCTACGATCGTAGCTCTGATCAATACTCTAGAGTACCTTGCCTAGTTCGCTACTGGCGTGAAGCAACTTCATCTGCTCAGGCTTCAGCATGGTTTGCCTGTTAGATAAAGAAAATGCTGAGGTTCCGATCACAACGTCATCATCATGCACATCATGCTCATCATCATCACCACCACCGCCATCATCGAGCACAAGCACACATTCACTCATGCTCACACAAAGAAGAATGCCTGGCAAGTGTCACAAGAAGGCGCATGTACGAGAGCGACTGGAAGAGGTCCTGCCTCTGTTTCTTTTTCTCTTCCTTTTCCTTCAGCTTCTCCAGCCTGCGCTTTTGCTTGGTCGTCAACTTGGGCTGCTGCACCTTTACCTGCGAAAACAAGCACTCGCACTTAATCTACTAAAAATAATTATAAATAATATTAAATAAACAAAAAATAAAATACTAAATAATAATAATAATCAATGAGACTTTAGCTTCAATCAACTTGGTTGCCATTTTATAATATTAAGTTTAGAAAATGTGGAATAGTACCTCAGCGGGCTTTGGGGTTTTGGCCTTCTTTTTGCCATCTAAGATGAGCACGTTGCTTTCATCTTCCGCGTAGGCACTGTTCTCCTCATTGTTGTGGGCAGAAGAGGCATAGACATTACTGGCATTAGCGGTCAATTGCGATCGCAGCTCATCTGTTAGGACGGCTCCGGAAGATGAAGATTTCTTGCTAGAGGACTTGGCTTTGTTGCTAGAGGACTTCCGGTAACGTCCTCCCTTCCTCACTCGCTTAATCATGATGATGTTTAAAACAAGAAGGAGTTGCCGCTCCGGAAGCAAGTTAGAAGAAAGCAAGAAGACACCTGTACAAGTAACAAAACGCAAAAGGTTGGACGAAGTGGGATTCGAACCCACGCCTGGAAATCCAGACTACGACCTGAACGTAGCGCCTTGGACCAACTCGGCCATCCGTCCCTCTTGCTTCAGTGGCCAACGTGTAGGGGTAGAAACTGTATCAGCCTTTACAGTAGGAAATCCAGACGACACCCTGAACGTAGCGCCTTGGACCAACTCGGCCATCCATCCTTCTTGCTTCAGCGGATAACCTGATCAGCCTTTATACAGTAGGAAATCCACTCAGCCATCCGTCCTTCTTCATGCTTGCTTGCTAGAACTCTCTACTTGAGATCATGTCTGCCCTAAGTCTGCTTCTCAATAGCATAGCCGAGCCGGTGAGTGACCATGCACAAGCTTCACAAGAAAGCTAGCAACTACTGAGTGAAGCTAGTACTCAGTGCTGTTGTAGGGTGGACTGCCTGTCTCGCCTGGGGCAGCATAATCCACTATCCATGAGTGTTGCAACGCTTGCCTTGCTGCTGGCCTATCTTCAGCTCGTGGTGCTAAAAGATGATGAAGAAGACCATGCGCCTGCTCATTGAACCGTGACCACTTCTCCTCATCAAAGCGAGTGCCAACACACCTACTACACTAACGATGAGCCATCATCAACGTCAATGTGGAATGCACCGGATGTACCGTAGCGAGTTGCCAGCCCTGTGGTGCTGTCTAAATGGACACTCTTCCCATCCTCGTCCCTTGTGGATCTGTTGCATGGACATTATAAACTGCTAACCTCAGTGCCCGCAGGGGAAATGGTAAACAGGTACCAGCTTGCCGAGCAGGACGCCTGCGCTCCACATGTCTCCCTTGGTCGAGTTGTGGTGTTCTGGAGGCATGTAGTCTTCCGTGCCATGAAACTTATCCAAGAGTCCCTACAAGCCAAGTCATCTTACTTACATCACCGTGATATCCCTGTTCACCTCAGGTTGTGGATCATACCTTTGGTGAGGCAGCATCCTTGGAGAACCCAAAGTCAATGAGTGTAGCTTCTTTGTGTTTGGCGTTCCACAGCACGTTATGTAGCTTGATGTCGCTGTGGATGATGCCCATCGAGTGGCAATAGTCCAATGCCTGCGGCAGCACACAGTAAGATAGGCGTACACAAACACACTCCTTCTCAGGATATACCTCGAACAGATGTTGCATGTACACAATTACATCCTCTGTAGTTGATGGAATGCAATCTTCTTGATGCTGTGTGCAATGTACAGTGTAAGAACACGATCCAAACATCTTCAAGGAGGAACAGCTTGGTCCAGAGAAGATGCACCTCAGGCTGCAGAATGTACTCTGACACAAGTGCTGAATAGAAGACTCCTCGTACCATGACCTTATCTGAACAGCCAACCAACTTCAATGTGTGATGCTGGCCTCCTGCACGCGTCTTCAGAGAACGTCCCTTTTCCGAACAACCGAGATAGCGTACCAACACGACACAGGATTCGCTTTTCATTGCTGTATACCATGTCCTCGCTATCATGACGTTGAATCAACTTGATCGCTACATCTCTTGCGTCGAAGCAGCCTTTGTATACAACCGTTCTTCCATTCTAGACGCATTTTGTCAAACTTTTAACTGACACGCACATGATAGTGGTTGGCTCATGCTTCTTACCTGATCATCTGAGTGTGGGTGTCGTTCCCACAGTTTGGTGTGGAGCTCCACCTGAAGATGATCTTGCGAAAGGATCAAGCTTTGATTCTGTAACAGGGAATGATCCACCTTGTGCTGCCTTCCCTGTAGGGACGGCTGTGATTCCGCCGCCTTGGAGGATGCGTCTTCTGTTTCGGTGGCTGGGGTGCGGTTTTGCTATTCTGTTTGCTGAGGCTATGCGATCGTGAGCTTCCCCTCGTTGCGCTGCCACTGCTAAGCTTTGCGAGACTCTCGAGAGGCACAGTTGTGCGCTGCGGATGGAGATAGATCTTTGGGATCCTTAAATTCTCTGCTTGTAGATGTGGCATTAGCGCGTTGGCCAAAGTGAGGCCTCGAATGGTCATGTAGTTCAGAGATATCGTCATAAGTTTTATCTTGTCGCTGTTACGGAGCAAGTTGAGCGGTTCGTCAAGGAGGTTGATGAACACCATGCTCCAATCCAAGCGAGGCTCACGCCACGCTATGAAGGGATACACATCATGGCCATTAGTGACCATCATGCCCATCAGCCAGAAGCGGTCATCAATATCGGGTTCGCCGGCATCCCTCTTCGTTCGCCGCCTCTTTCGCGAGTACGTTTTTAAGGCTTCAGCGACGATCACTTCTTCATCTCCGTCTACACGTTCGGCCTCGTGTGATATCTCCGAGCGCTTCCTCTTGCCTTGGTGCGTCTGAGTCGGTTGGCGAGAAATCGCTGTGTATGTTCCCTGTGCCATTGATACGGTGGTGAGAGGCGAAGTTGACGATGTCGATGTCGATGTCGATGTTGATGTTGATGTCGGTGTCGGTCCCGACAGAGCGGTGCCATCAAGGCCAGCCTTGAAATCGTTATCGAGACTTGCAGTTGCGAATGAAGATTCTGTGTGTTGATCACCTGCAGGTGCCTCATCTTCCAGTGGCTGTGTTGTCTTCGCATTTCCCTTGTCGCGACTGTCTGATTTTATCTCGGAACTACCTTTCTCTTTCGATCGATAGTCCGATTTAGCTTCCTGAGTACACTTCTCTGGAACCTCATCTTGAGCCACAAGGACCCATTCCACAGGCGGCTCAGGTGGAGTACGCTCGCTAGTCGTGAATAAAGCGATACTATTGACATGGGTCCAATAGTGCACATGCTGCAACATGATGCGCAGCTGGAATGCCATCTTAGGAAGATCCTTCATGGTGCGATAGCCACACAGTTCCTGGGTTCGAACGGGCATAGTGAAAAGGCATGAATAGTCCAAAATGAACAGCGGATTGTAGTACCTCGACATACCAGGCAAAGTACAACGCCTTCGTGCCTGGGTGAGTGAATTGAAACCGCTGCGTGGATCTTTGGGTGCGAGTGAGCCATTTCCACGGATATTGCCGATATGTTGTCGCCAAGCCAAGCAAGTTATCAGGAGCCTTGCAATAGGCTTTCGTTGAGAACTCTTCATCAGGCGGGTAGCTGAGCTTAGAACTGCAATAACCTCTGTTAGCAAGGACATTCAAGAAGCCTCATCAATCATGCGTACTTTGCTGCGTGGCATAGGCGCTTATCAAACAGCGCCCTATACACACCCAAGGTGTAGGGCTCAATCGAGGCACGATGTGTGGACTTGTCAACACCAAGCGAAGGTTGCGAAACAAGAGCATCGCAGCACACTTGAGTATCAACCAGCCGCCACCAGTTGTTAATCTGTAAACCAAAGATGTCACAGGTGAGCCCCTGCATTATCTGGTAGCTTCCATTGGTACCATCTCTCGGGTAAAGCCTGAGGGTGGGAGCTTCTCAGACAAGTTGGCCACATCTGGCATCACTTGGTACAGCTCGGGCCACCTCTCGGGTTCCTCCTGCAATTCATTCAGATGGTACATTTTACCGAAGTAACCACAGCGTACCGGAGGCGGCAAGGTTTCAGCTAAGAGTAGTTCTCGGATCTTCCTGGCATAGTCCCTAAATGCCCTCTCGTTGTCATGTTGAGGCCCCACTGGAGCCGGTTGGCACCATTCGCCAAGACCGCTGTAGTTGAGAATCTTCATATCTTCCACATCTTCAGGCTTGACGGTGGCACTCGATGCAGTGCCTTCTCTTTTAGCTGACAAGGCCTGCTGCATTTTTATTTATTACTTCATCTGGGTTAAGGAACCTGTACAAGAAAAGCACAGAGATGTAACGCTTTCGCGCCAAATAATTTCCGCAACAAAATACAATTTCTCTTTAATTTTCTTTTCTCAATTACCGCATCAGCTGGGTTTGGCAACGACGTCGCCACTGGCGTTGTCATCGAGAAGGAAGGTACTGGTAGCGAGAGTCTCCTCCTCAGTGAAGAAGTCGCAGATGCCTTCAGAGTCTTCAATGGCAGAGCTTGTGAGGAAGTAATCAACGGGCGTTGCCAGCTTGAGTATCGGCTGCGCCGCCACAAGGTAGCCATCTGCGCCTCCGGCGATTTCGGGAGCGGGAGCCCAGTGGGCATCGGGTCGTCGGAGGGCATACGGGCTGGCCGGAGCGTGCGGTCGTGTTGATTCTCCGCTAGGCCGTGGCATAGAGGGTTGAGGCTGACTCTCGTCTCCGCACTCAAGAATGGGTCCGGGGTTGATCGCCGAGGGTACAATACCTTCGACTAGGCCCGTTGCGTGTGCAGGTGTTTGATTGGCCTCTTCGACGACATGAAGAGACTGTTGCTGTTGACGAGACTGTACAAGATAGACGTCGATCGGCTCTCCCGAACTCTTGAGAAAGATTTGATATCGACGCTGACCGGGCGGCATGCCTTCATCGGGATCGGGCACTTCGAGCCTAGTGCCTGAGGGCGCCTTGATAGCGATAAGTGTATCACCTTGGAAGCACGGAAGGTTAACGAGGTCCTCGTATGTGATGAAGGCAAGTTGCTGGTTGGCCGGATCTTCAGAGAGCCGCTTGATGTTAAGCTGAGCTTGCCGAATTCGCTCATCGAGCGCCATTTCCTGTTGAATCAGCTGGCCAACCTCTTCTCGCACCCTTCCCAGTCGTATTCGTTCTTCTTCTGTCGCTATCCCCTCCCCCCTGCGACATTGTGAGATAGGTGCACGTCACGCAACCTTCCCGCAGGCCGCCTGAGTGCGGAGTCTCGTACCGCCACTGGATCTGATTTTTGGACTTCTTTTCAATCAAACCAATGCCCTCCAACACATTTGTAATGTCGTAGATTCGTCGCTTCTGTACAGACAGTTGCTCGGCAGCCTGCCAACGGCCCACCGCCCAGTGAGATTAGAACAAATCGATTAGATCATGATGATTAGGTGCAAATACCTTGTTGAGATCGATGGAACCGTCGGGTGCCGTTCGCACAAGGGTGATGAACTTCTTGGTGAGCAGGCCCAGCGAGCTGTCGAACCGAGTCACGGGCTTGCCATCTTTGTCCACCTTCGACTGCTTCCTGGCACGCTTTCGCCCCTTCTCCCCCTGCCCAGTACTACCTCGCCTCTTGTTCGTCTGATGATGTGCAACACACAGACATCGCATTAGTTGTAGTCACGGGTACATCTTCAAATCTTTCGAAATGTCTTCCAGAATATAGCCTCGCAGAGGCATTTAGCGCTTCATCATCAAAGATGTTGAAGGGGAATAAGCGGCGTACCGAATCCTTCTCGGACGATTCATCTGCTGAGCTGCCCGGAGACCCAGGCGCGCCGTGGATGGGAACCACCCCGGCTGCACCACCGGTGAGTAGAGACTCGTCCGCAAGCGCTGCTGGGGAAGAGGTCGGGGCGGGCGGCATAGACGGCAACGGCGGCGCCGACTGTGGCCCTTTGCTGTGTTGTGGCTGCGGCGAGGCATGTCTCGTGTTGCTGCTGCCCCCAATGTCCCCCATGCGCACGGCCGATCGCGCGAGCTCATCGAGCTTGTTGGCGGAGGGCTGGTCAGCGGTGACGATAGGCGATGAGCTCGATGTTGATGTGGTTGTAGGCATGGAGGACGCCGATGGTCGCCTGTCCTTCGAGCCTGGTCGGGCGGGGGTCTGTGGGATCTGAAATTCGCCACCTCCTCCCGCTTGGCCGCTACCATTGCTGGTCGAGGAGGTTGTAGTGGAAGAAGAGGAAGAGGAGGCCGATTGAAGAGCGCGAGCATAATACTCGTGCTCGTAGAGGGCGAGGGGATCGGGCAGGAGCTCAAATGGGGTAAGCATGCCCTCAGCATGAAACTCCTGGTAATCTACCGCCATGATGGGCGCAGCCGACGTCGATGATGACGAACCAAGGGGGGTGGGAGATGATGAAGAAGAAGAAGAGGGCATGCCCGTGCGGGTGGGCGAGGGAGGGAGCTCCTCCTGGATTTGCCTCAATTTCTCGGCCAGCGAGGCGGGTGGATGCGAGGTGTCCATCATCTTCGCAGCAGCTGCTAAGGACGAGCTAGAGGCAAGTGACGATCCGATTCGAATGGCAGTAGCGGGGCTGCACAGCATCAAGTCGCCCATTCACCACCAACACCCTAGCCCTAGTCGAATGACGAAGATGGATCGAACGAATTTATAATTGGTCCGATCAATTTGTAGTCGAGGACTTCGTCTACTCGGCAGGCCGTTAACGGCCCACAACCACAAACCAGGTCCCCTTGGGGTCTTCTTTCTCTACGTGCGGTCCTCCTCGCCTTCTGCGCGCCAAAACCAGCGAAGAAGAGCACAAAACGCGGGAAATCATGGACACACGCGATTGGTGAATCCGTGGCCGCGTGCGGACCGACATATTTCAGCTTTTAGGGAATTTGTAAAATTTACAGTATTTCAAACGCACATCAGGGTTCTGGTCGCAGTTCAACGCTGGGCACGCACGCCAGGAGGCTGTTCTCCTCGTACGAGGAGTTGTCGAGGCCATCACCTTCGTCTGTTCCCTCCACGGACCACTCCCCATCGTCATTCTGTCTTGATGATTGAGAGACTCGTGGATAAGTCCCTCTTCGGAGATAGGCCAGGGAAGGTGAGCCTGTGGCAGCGCGCCGCATTGAAGATGGCGACTGCGGAGAGGTCGATGGCAGTGGGGGAGAGAGGGAAAAGGAAGACATGGAGCCGAGCGAAGAGGTAACGGCAGAAGGAAGATTGGGCGTGTCGAGGATTTGCGAGGGTGAGAGGAAGGTAGTGCTCGATGATCGTGAGAATTCCTCATCCTCGCTCTCCATGTCCGTGTCTTGTCGAGGCGAATCGGAGTCAAGAGTGGGGTCAGCTAAGCCATTCGCACGGCGCTGCATCTCAGTGCCTCTAGTGCGAAATGGTAGGCTCTCTGGAGTAGGGTTCGGAAATGAAACCGAGGAAACTCTGCTAGCAGCAGCCTGATTGCGAGTAGACGTGAGCACCACCAAGCGCAAAGCGTACTTGCAAGTTAAGATGCACCTGCTCTATGTCCCTGCCTTCTTCAAGTGAATCCTTCCAATTCTTCCATATGTTCTTGAGTGTGGGGACAATCACATCAAAAGAAGGCCGTTTTTCTGCATAGGAGAAGAATGTTAGACGAACCGATAAGACAACTCATAAAAACAGCCTGAATGGATGCAAACCTGGTTCATACGACAGACACGACTCGGTGAGATTCAGCCAGTCTGTGGGCATGCGATCTGCTAACATGAGTTCGCGTAGAGACTGCAAAGGTGCCTTGCTACGGTTCTCTCGTGGTGACTTGATTTCGGTTTGGGGCCCAGCATGTGCTGCCAGGTCTGAAGCTTGAGTTGATTCTTCTCGTCGCGTTTCACTGTTTTCGGCAACACTCGACAGCTCGCGCCTAGGATCATCCTCTTCCTTTGCTTCTCTTTCCTGCGACATAGTGTCCTGTTTATCTTTTGCTTCCATACTGTCTTCCTCCGTTACCAACTCTGATTCTGCGTCCGCCAGTGCTCCATCGTCGCCATCGGCGAGTTCTCGCTGCTCCCTCGATGCGAGCACTTTACGTACAAGCTTTCGTCTCTTTTTCAGTTCCTCGTGGGAGAAGCCATGCCAAAGCGTCCATAGCATCATGCCAAAACTGCACGAAGGCAATTGAATTCAGAGAAAGAGGATGCTGTGTGAGGGGTGCGCATCTACGGACCTGTAGACATCGCTTGCTAGAGTCTTCGTTCGAGTGGTTTCTTGGCTCTCGTCGTCAGGGGTTTCATTGTCGGTCTGGGTATTGTTGCGCAGATGCTTGTGCCACATTTCAGGGGCAGAGAAGAGGATATTGCTCTCAGGTTGACAGAAAGAACTCGAGCTGGCAGCGCTAGGAGAACCTCGATCGTTGACCCATCGCGCCAGGCTAAAGCCGCACAAAATAGCTCGATACTTACTGTCCAACTATACGCAAACGACAGTGAGATAGTGTATAGTGAACACAAAATAGGGTCTTCGACGCACCAAAATATTCTTGGGTGCAAGATCTAGATAAATAAGCAGAGAAAAAGAGCTACATTCAGCGATATGTCAAGATAGTTGAATATGAGAAGAAAGACGTACTGCAGTGCAAGATATCCTTCTCGTGCAGGAAGTGCATTGCCGTGGCAATATCATGAGCCATACGGACGAGCAAGAGTGGCTGCCATATATTACAGAGGATATGTGTCAATTGAGAAATAACAAGACCGCGAGGGAAGAACTATTTAACCTTTTGCTTCCTCAACTTCTTCCACCGTCGACCAAGCCCATACATAAGTTGAGCCAGCGACCCTGTGATGGGTTCACATAATTAGCAAATACTTCTCCGTGTACACAAGGGAACAGTACCATGCTTTACCCACTGGAACACCAGAAACTCATTATCGGGAGCAAGGTTCACACCAAGAAATCGGACTATGTGATTGCAACCCCGTATGGCCAACAAAATCTGAACCATGACAGAAAGGGAGCATTGATATCATGGAGAATTTGTGAAGGAAGTTACAGCGTACCTCAGCTTGCCGCAGAAGCTCCTCTCGCGTACTTTCATGCGCAGGGAAGAAGTTAGCTAATCGTTTCGTTGCTACAGCCACGCTACGGCTACGACTGTCCTCTTTGGAGGCCGGTTTAGTGTATCGCGCCTTACATATAAGACTGTGGGTTCCGTTTTCTGATCAAGATACAATTAGCAATCATCCAAAATAAGGCGATGGCAATAATACCAAATGGAAACTGATCCACTATGTGAGTCGGGTCGATAATGTAGTCCTTGGATAGATAACCTATCACTATTTGCTCACAACTTCGCTGCTTTTCCTCTTTGTCTGCCCATCCCACTTTCCGTCGTGGTAATGGTTGTACCTCCTGTCGTTCATCCAGACTCAAGCTAGCTGCCGGAGATTGATCGGATATCTCATGGCGAGGAGATAACTGCGTGCTGGAACTGTCTTCAGAGGATTGCACAGTTTGATGCTCATCAGAGGTTTCCACATGCGCTCCTCCATCATCTCGTATGATCACTGAGCCTGAACGCTGCAGCGTTCCTTCTTCGTCTCGAGGTGTTATTTCACCATCTCCTGAAGTGTCCGCTTGCTTTTCCACATTCTTTTTATCCAGTAGATGAGATTCACTGCGGGCCATGCGACCATTTACGTCAGCGCTGCGATCGAGTGGGTGTACGGAGACGCCAAAGTTCGACAGGATTGCTTTGCCGAGTAATGGGGTGGACCTAATTCGTAGTGGTATCCGTCCCGGTACACTTCGTCTTCCCGACCCTTCTAAAACTGAAACTGTAACACGGTACAACAAAGTGAGTCAAGGGACAAGGAGCTGGTCTCATCACATAGTACCTGTCGGAATAATGTGATGCCTTATGACGGAGTCACTCGCTTCCATTCGTTTAGTTTGTTCCTCCCGACGCTTACGCTCCCTCTCTTGTTCAGCCTCAATCTCTAGTGTTTCGAGATATTCCTCTAGAGTGAGGAACAATTCGTAGAAGTCCGGTCGGTCTGAATGAAACACACAAGCACGGATGAGATGAGAAGGCTGTCGCACATAGAACTCACAGTTAGATCGTACGTTCAGGGTTTGTTTCCCAGCATTTAGTCATGATTTGACGGAACATGTGAGGACAGTCCTCGGGGATAGTGAGCCTCAGCCCCTCGATGGTGACGCCAAAGGCCACCTCTAGTAATGGCTTGCCCGCATAAGGTTGTTGTCTAGATTGGGAACGATAAATCAGAACCGAGATGGATGCACGACATGTCCTTTCTGGTATACGACAAGACAAACCTGGTCACCATTTCCCAAAGGAAGATGCCGAATGAGAAGCTATCCGACTTGATCGAATATTCCTGCTTTCGAATAGACTCTGGAGCCATGTATGCCACGGGAAGAAGGGATGTGGTGTTTTCCTGAGCTTGACTGGTTATCCTCCTGGCCAACCCAAAGTCTACAGCCCGAAACCTGCGTCAGATACGAGCCTCTGGCATCCTCATCTAAATGATACGGGATTGCTGACTTACCAGAAACTCTGACATTGAGGTTATCATCAACCAAAACGTTACGCGCGGCTATATCTCTGTGATCATCAAGATGAGGCGGGTCAATCTACACTCTAGAGCAAAATGTTTCCATTCCATGGCTTACCTATGAATCACATGTTCACAGTGCAGATGAAGCACTCCTGCGGCAGCATCGCGAGCAAACCGCACAATCGTGATCCACGATACATCTGATGTTGCGAATTCAGTGAAATGTAACTCCCGGGCAAACTCAAGCATGTTCCAACCTTTTTGCTTGCTCAGGTAATCCTTGACGCTTCCATTTGCGTAGAACTTGGATACCAAACAGAAGTGAGGCGGCGCAGTGCAAGCACCTGTGCGAACAATAAAAGTTATTTGGTTGGTCATCACGTTGAATAAGCGTTACTCACCAATGAAATCCACTACGTTAGGGTGATTGCAAAGCGATCTGCGTTATTGGCGTAGGTTAATATTATACGTTCATAAGCAGAGCAGTATTGGGAGGAGAGTGTACTTCATGAGGGCTACTTCATGTCGAAACTCGTAGAGCTCTTTTTCGGTCATGGAAAGCACGTTCAACTTCTTGATGGCTACCTATAATATGCAATAAATCGATTCATTCTACGAAAAGTAGCCAAAGAGACTGAGGTGGCCATACCTTGGCTCCTCTCCAGTATCCCTTGTAGATCGTTCCAAATGCACCCCTGGCGTCGAGAAAGAAAGGGTCAGTGATCAGAAGTCGTGGTCATGTGTGGTAAAACGAAGGGTTTGAAGCTACATACTTGCCAATCGGACGCTCTTCGAGTTCGAGCTCGTTGACGTTGATTTCGCGGTAATCAAGATCCAATTCTTCGGTCTTCTCTTGAAGCAAGTTGGGCAGAGCGTTGATCGAAAGCCGACTTCTGGTGACACGAAGCCCGTGTTTGCCCTTCACTAGATGCTGTGCTGTACGTTGGAGTGAGGTTGACGATGATGGTGGAACTTCAAAAGGTCCCGAGATGGTGAAAGCATGTTTATGCTTTGCTATATTGCTTCGCGAAGTGTACTCCGGTCTCGGCGTGTCGGTGAGGCTGCTGTCTTCACTGTCGCTGCTGTCTGATGAGGAGAACATTGTCGATACACTGTCGGTATATTCCGACGAGTTGCTCGGCGTGCGAGATGCCGACAAGAGGTACCCTCCGCTGCTGTCCCCCTCCATACTCATCATCTCGTGCTCGACTTCATCATGATGCTGTCGATGGCTGACCTCTCCCGATTGCGGTGCACTCTTCACCACCTTTATGCCCTGAGACTCACCACGAGTTTTACCACTCGCTGGCTCATCATCATTCCCGTTATCATGATGCTGATGGTGGTGATGATGCTGTTCGACATGATCGTCGAGCCAGTCCTTCCCGATGCTGCTGTAGGTATCAAGCAGCCCTTCCGACTCGCCGTCACTCATGACCGGCTTGCCTGTATGTGATGAATATCACTTTCTTAAGTGATGAGTTGCCAGGTCCTGGTGTACTAACACACACGTATATCATGTCAAGGGAGGGAAAGTACATATATTATTTCTTTCCTTTTTATGACTTCTAGGAGGTGGCCTCTCTTGATTCGATTGACCCGAGGGCACTTGTTTTGTTTTTGCCAAATCCAACCAATCTCTCCTGTGGGCACATTCATTCACCAACTACATTTAGAGAACTTCATCTTGAAAGGAATGACAAAGCACCGCCATGATTGACATAAATGACCACGACGGCCTTACCTCGAAAGAGAAGATTAGTTTGAGGATTGCGTGGCCTTGCTAGGTCTGCTGCAACGGGGGGTCTGTAAAATATGATGCAACTCAATCGCTCCGGCCGCCCAGTATTAATCTTCCGACCCAGCTTCTGTACCTGTGTTGGTGTGCAACGATAGCACCATTATTGAAATTCCTTTCTCTTTTCCTCGATCCTAAGTTGTCCTTTTCTCCGTCTTTCTTCTGCGAACTTTCCGTCTATCTTCTGATATCGCAAATTGGGCTTTGAACGTGTCGTAACACTTTCAGATTTTCAGAAAAGCTTGTTTATGAGATGGCTGTGAAAGAAATTCTGCATAAAGCGAAATTTTAGTGAAGGACGATGGTTACGTGAAGCTGCAGGCGTGTCTTTTTCGCTCTTTGCTTGGGCAATGTCCAAGCTTACATCGAAAAGGTAGAGCCCCTCCAACGATGGTAGAGACCGACACGGTGAGTGAGCCTACACCTGTCCAAGTGGCCCCGCCACCGGCAGAAGAAGAGAAGCAGGAATTCGATATGGGCGCTGTCGTAGCTTCCCTACAGCAGTACATCGACGAACGCCCAGATAGACACGAGAAGGAAGAGGAAGGATGCGTCTATGATGAGGAGAGCGCTTTGATGCACGACTATCAGGACTATCAGGAAGAAGCGAACGAAGAAGGAACGGACCACTGGGTGTGCGAGTATGAAGCGGTGTCCGTTCTTGGACAGCGACACTTGGTGCGAATTCGGGCTCTGCGCGAAGGGGACGCCAGTGAAGTGGACGAGCTGCATGAGCTTGATCAACTTGTATTCGGCGAGCATTCTTGGGACCGGGAGAGCCTGGAGAACTACCTGTTCCGATTCCGTGGTGGTGGATTCGTCGCCGTTATTGATGTAAGAATGCACACTCCTTTCACTCCTCTGAGCTGATGACTGATGCCGGAACAATCATGGACAGGGAAGGGTCGTGGGTCTGGTACTGTACATCCACTTAAGGAAGCTACCAGGTGTGGTTGAAATAGCGAATGTGGCCGTACTTGAGGAGTATCGTCAAATGGTTCGTTCCGGCGTCCTCTTAGCAGCGTTTAGTTTTGGCCAACATCTTATCTAACTATTCATCAACAGGGAATTGCCTCGAATCTCCTCCACCTCTCTTTGCAAGAGCTCATCAATCGAGGATACTTTTCGGCAAAGCTGCACGTGGCCTCGGCCAATGCTGCCGCACAGTCCCTCTACCTCAAGCACGGATTCGTTCAGGTAGCATACAAAGCGAACTACTATGATGACGAAAACGATCCCGATGCTGTGGTCATGGCTCGAGCTTTGGATACCAGCTGCTGTTTTGTTTGAGCGGTCGATGGCGTGTCGGGTCCATTGATCGCTGATGTTTTGTATCATGTACAGACAGTGTAACGTATTTTCAATTGTAAAAACTACTCTCTTCTACCAAGCAGCTGCTCCTTCAGCCAAACGCCCAACCGGCTTTATCTCCTGCGCTTTGCCGCTCCTCACCAGTAATTATAATTTTGGCACACACGAAATGATTTCAGTTAATATTTTTGTCGACTTGTCTACAACAATCGGCCTTCTTGCTTCTTGCTCGACACGAATCGCGCGTCCTCTGGTTTTCCTTTTTTTCCTTCCTCTTCCTCTTCCCTCAGCCTAATCCTCGTCCGTCCATCATGGCGACCCCTCTGAAGAAGCCCGTCGAGCAGTACGACGAGTCCCACTACCACCGCATCCGTATCACCCTCACCAGCCGCAATGTCAAGAACCTCGAGAAGGGTGCGTCCGTCTTTCGCGATTATCATCATTCGGCAAATTTATCCAATTGATAGGGGAAATAATGGGCAGCCCTGGCCAAACTTTTTCGACATCTTAAGGCTCACCCTGCCCCTTTCACAATCCAGTGTGCGCTGATCTGATCAGGGGAGCCAAGAGCCAGGACCTCAAGGTCAAGGGCCCCGTGCGCCTCCCTACCAAGCACCTCCGCATTACCACCAGGAAGACCCCTTGCGGTGAGGGTATGTGTCCCTAAAGCCTCAAATACTTTTCTCATTGCTGGCATTTTTACGTAAATCTGTAATTAAACTCTCATTTTTCCTTACCTAGGTACTAAGACTTGGGATCGCTTTGAGATGAAGATCCACAAGAGGCTCATCGATCTTCACTCGCCCTCGGAGGTCGTTAAGCAGATCACTTCCATCTCCATCGAGCCCGGCGTGGAGGTTGAGGTGACCATTGCCCACAACGCTTAAGTATCTTCAACTCGACATCTGGC
>CDEZ01023892.1:6543-24528 GCA_000826365.1 Acanthamoeba royreba
AAAAAAAGAAAATACAATAAAATAGGAATAATATAATATTGAAATTTTCTCCGGAATATAAAATAGAAAATGCGAAGGAGAATCCCACAGGCGCGAGTAGCGGCTGAAGTCACACACACCGATGGACGATGAGGCGCCGCTGGTGTGGCGAGGGCCGCTCAAGTCCTCGCTGGATTCGCTCTACGCGGACAGCGGGAGCATACTGGGCCATCGCGGCAGGCGGGTCGTCGTGGCGGGCCTGGTGTGTCTGGCCCTCATCACCGTCGCCCTCGCCATCGCCACCTTCGTCCTCGCGGCTGAGCTCGCCAAGGACTCGTCCTCTTCGCCTCCCTCCTCTTGCCCTCCTCCCGTACTCCTCCCCATGCAATCCTTTTTTTCAAAAGAAAAGATACAATAAAATAAAAATTAAACAATATTTCCTGTTTTAAGAAAAAATTCTATAAATCAATAAAAATGGATAATTCAAAAATATAAATAAACCAGATATGTATTTGAAATTTGAATTAAATTTCTTAATGCAGCCACCGGTGGACGATGGTAGCGTGAACGACTTTCCGCTCCGGCCAGCCGACGCGTGGGACATTACGGCTAACCATTCGCGCAGTCTCGCCTTCACGACCACTGAAGGTACAGTCGTCAGCAGCATTCGATGTGTGGTGTTACGGGCATCTTTGATCTAACACACGCTCTGTGTTCGTGCGGTCGCAGGCACATGGATGAACGTTGATGTATCACCTGATGGCACTGAGCTGCTCTTCGATATGCTGGGAGACATTTATGTTGTGCCCATCACGGTGCGTACCTTGTAGAAAAGATCAGGAATGAAAGCCTGAGTTCCTCACATTTCATGTGGATGCAATTGTCAGGGTGGGCAGGCGCAGCTGTTGCGTGGAGGGCCTGCGTACGAGGTCCAGGCCCGATACGATCCGAGTGGCAAGAAGATCGTCTTTACAAGGCATGCCTCCATATTCAGGGTGATGTGATCTAAGTCGTCTAACGAACTCTTCCTCTCGGCAGTGATAAATCTGGATGCGACAATATTTGGGTCATGGACAGAGCAGACCCAGCCGCAGCTGTTCAGGTCACGCATGAGCCTTATCATGTTGTTACGTACGTTAATCATGCATTGTGGGCCTAGAGATTCCCTTAATGTTAACCCCCCGATACAGTAACGCCATGTGGTCTCCTGATGGCGAATCTGTCATCGCTGAGAAGGTATTCCCTCTAAATACAGCTGATTCCTAGGCTCACTGTGTCGTCATTAGTGGTACACGGTGTCTGTACGATCGATTCCCGGAGGCGAATTATGGCGTTTCCCCATTAGTGGAGCCAAGGAAGGAGAAGGCACCCGTTATGTCGGACGGAAGACGCCCTATGCTCAGGTAGGCGCTCAAGAACCGGTCTATTCCCCGGATGGCCAATTCATCTACTATAGGTACCATTAGCTTGGACCGCAAATGTTTCTTTGGTTAATAAGATATTTACTTTCTTCAAAGCGAGAACATGGCGGATTACGCGTACTGGAACTACAACAAGGACCCACACTCGGGCATCTTTGGCATCTTACGCTTCAACATCTCAGCCAACTCGTCAGAGTCTGTGACTGGAGGGCCAGGAGGGGTATTCATCTCGAATCGAAAACGAGACGCATGTGCTCCCTAATCCCCACTTCTCAACATTGCAGGCGGCCCGACCGATCCTGTCAAAGGACGGACGAACTTTGGCCTTCATTCGTCGTATCTATGGCAACACCTCGCTCGTTTTGCAAGACCTGGAGACAGGTATACAGACCGAATGAGCGCTATTGATGTTGAACGATGTTGATCTTGATTGGCGAGCAGGCAATGAACAGATCGTTTACGGGATGCTCGAATTCGATCAGCAAGAATCGTCCTCACCTTCCGGCGTTTATCCAAGTTTCTCCTTCACAAACGATGATTCGGAGATCATAGTATGGGCCAAAGGTGGTAAGATTGTTCGGTACAGTACTGTTGACTTAGCCCCACGTGTGTGTGATATCTCACCTTTTCGTAGGGTCAATCTGGGGAGGGGCAACGCAACCATCATTCCTGTCACTGTCAACGTCAATATCAGCTTAGCTACTACAGCACGCGCCTCTTACAATCTTACAGTGTACCTTCTCTACTCGGAGTGCACACATGTGTAAAAGGTTGCATCTAACTTCGGTACTGTAGGAACTCGTCCACGTTTGATGTGAAGGTGACGAACTACCTCTCCATGGTAACAGTCAATGGAGTTGACTATGCTGCCTACACTGCGATTGGGAAAACATACAGTAAACAGCCCTGTACCTCAGTAGAACGGTGATGTCTTACACATTCTCTTTTGAATGCAGTCAAGGCGTTGCCCAACGGATCACCCCGGCCTCTGCTCGCCGCAGCGCTGAACGCAAGTCTAGAGTCGTATCCATCTTTTTCTCATCGAGGAGACAAAATCGTCCACGTGCTCTGGGACGACCAAGCACTCTCCACCATTCAGATTGTCACCGTAGACCTCGCTTCAGGAGGCATATCCAAGGCATGCACTCTATCTCCACTCGATCTCCTTGCTTGTGCCGCTTACCGCGCATCGCCCGTTTAATAGGTAGAAAACCTGACACTGCCACCAGGCCGTTATGGCTATCCCAGATTCTCTCCAGTAGACGACAATAGGCTCGTCTATCAACGCTTTTCGGGTGATTCTCTCAGCGGTGAAATGTTTTCTCTTAACCCAGGCATATACTTGGCCACGTTTGCCGCTGGTACCGGTACGTCTGCGTCTTTAAAGAACAGGTGCTGAAGCTTCGCTGAGGACATTGACTTACAGGTTGGAAGTCGGAGCTGATCAGCACGAGTGGCCAAGATCCAACCTTCTCGGCAGACGGAACTGCGGTCTACTTCAATGATGGCGGGTATCCGGAGATGAGCCTCGTCAAGATCAATATCGACTCGTTGGAGCAGACTACTTTGGCTTCAAGCAAATATGGAACGAAGATACGGATCTCTCCTGATGAATCGAACATAGCGTTCATCGAGTTCAAGCAGGCCTTTGTGACTCCATTCTCTGGTAGTTTCTGCCCACCTGTGTTCCCTTCATCCATAATGCTCACCCATTCCTCTTGCTTAGCATCCAACCCCATCAGCCTTACATCGAGGCCGGGATTCCAGCCGAAGCAGCTTCAGAGATGCTCTCAGGATGGGGCGCATTACATCAACTGGGTCCGTATTGATGACCGATGGCAGCTCGTGTGGCTCTTGGCCCATCAGCTCTACATCCAAGATACTGAAAAGGTACTCATCCCTGTTTTCAAGGGAAGTATCAGCACTTGTACGCAATCTTACTTGAAGCGCAGGCGCTGGAATGCAGTAGCATGGACTTAGCCTGCGTTGTGGACCAAACGCAGCAATACGAACTGGGATTCACAGCTCCCACGCACGCGAGCACTGAGGTAGTATGCTTAAGTAATGTGCGTCTTACACCGAAGCGCTTTTCCCTTAGGTGAAACTTGTCAGCACTTACCGTAAAGCGTCTCAATACAGGCCACACTGGTTACGATGATCACCCCGAACGAAACTGCGGGTTCTGTTATCACCAATGCTCGCCTGGTAGTTCAATATGACAGAATTGAAGCCGTACTCTTTCCTGTTTTCATCGAATCTCGACAGCTTTCATCGCACTTACTCGCTTCATTCTTCCCTTACTTCCAGTTGGGCCCGCTGGACGATGTATCTTGCCCAGTTGGAGCGATTGATGTCGATATGACGGGCAACGTGATTTTGCCTGGCTTCATCGATGCGCATGCACATTGGATAGGTAAGATATACCTCGTGCGAACCGGACAGATACTAAAACCATAAACTGTTAGGTAGCGGAGAGATTGTTACGAAACAGAGCTGGGAGTACTTGGCGAATCTAGCCTTTGGCGTAACCACCCTGCACAACCCTTCAGCCGATACAGCGTACAGTGACCCCTCCTCACCCGTTATCATATCTCCACTGAATCGACAATTAGATACGTCTTTACTGATGCGGAACTCATACGTAACGGCAAGATGATTGGCCCGCGTATATTCAGCACTGTACGCTACCCGTTTCCTCCCTTTCTAACTGTCTCAGTGAGTTCAAGCAACTATGATTCAGGGAGACGTCATCTACGGCGCCGGCGGCCCATCTCATGAGGAAATCAATAGCCTTGACGATGCACTGTCCGCACTTAGACAGCGCAAGGCGTTTGGTGCATTCTCCGTCAAGTCCTATATGCAACCCTGCCGGGCTGCGAGGCAAAGGCTCTTGCAGGTTCCTCACATACGCTTCAGCTCTCAGAATCGAATTGTACTTGATATGTGACACATGATCCTATCTCTTCAGGCGGCACGCGAGTTAAACATGGACGTTGTGGTGGAAGGTGGGATGACCTTTAACTGGAACTTGAACCAGATCATGGACGGACATACCACTATCGAACATTCCTTGCCCATGGCACCGCTGTACAGTGACGTGGTATGTAATTTGTCACTATTCTAGTTTTGGCACTTATTGGTACATCTGTGAAGGTAACGCTGTTTGCCCAAAGTGGTACCGGTTGGACGCCCACTTTGGTAGTCAACTTTGGTGGACTTTGGGGAGAGGTACGTACTCTCATCCTGATCGTTGCGTATGGTAATTATGGTACCCTAACACACAAAGTGTACGTAGGAGTACTGGTATCAGGCAACAAATGTGTGGGAGAATGAGCGTCTCATGCATTTTGTGCCGCAAGCTCCAGTGAGAGCGAGGTCCGTCTTAGTCCTGTGGGCGTTGAGTTTGCTTCACAGAATCTGATCCCTTATGGGCACTATGATAATAGATCACTGCGGAGGGAGAAGGCGGAAGCGCCTTGGGATTATCACCATTTCGCCACAGCACAATCTGTTGCTGCAGTGGCCAACGCTGGCGGCAGTGTGCACGCCGGCGCTCACGGCCAGCTGCAAGTACGTCTGCCTCTGTATTCCTCCAGTAGCTCCAGAGTGCTAACCTTTCTCTGATTCTTCGTAGGGCCTCGGCTACCACTGGGAAATGGGCATGCTGCGACAAGGAGGACTTACACCCTATCAAGTGCTCTATGCCTGCACTCTAGGTGAGTTCGTTCAGGTTGGGAGTATCTTTGCGTGAAATGTTTGGTTGTGACGATCAACCTTTTTAGGTCCGGCCAAGGTGCTCGGGCTGGGTCGTGACCTGGGATCGCTGGAAGTGGGCAAGCTGGCTGATCTCGTCATTTACGACGAGGCGGACAGCCCACTGACAGAGATCATCGGGCGAAGCGAACGCGTCAAGCTGGTTATGAAGGATGGGCACCTGTGGGACGCAGCTACCATGAACCAGATCCTGCCGACCGAGCAGACGCTGCCTCGTGGCCCTACACTCAACACTCCAACGATTTATTCTTGATCAGGGGTCATCAAGTACGTATGCACGTCATGTGCCCAAAGTATTTCAAGTATTTAAGAAAACAAGAGAAAAACATTTTCTCGTCCCAGCAAACCTGTGGGTGGCACAAGCGAAGCAAACGTGTAGAGCAGCAGCACACGTTCATCGTCTAAAGCAAATCTATATATCATTACAAAAAAGCAGCACTCAAGATGAGCAGATCTGCGGGTTATGATCGTCACATCACCATCTTCTCCCCCGAGGGTCGCCTTTACCAAGTCGGTATGTGTGAGCCCTTGGTTTGAAATTCGCGCTCAAGACTTGCAAGATGTTTGGTGAAGCGATCGTGTGTGGACGCACATCTGTAAAATGATGATCGCGAGGAACTCATGATCTTGTTGATGATTTATTTGTGCGGCAGAGTATGCCTTCAAGGCCATCAAGACTGAGAATCTGACCTCCCTTGGCATCAGGGGCGCTGACAGCTGCTGCGTGATTACACAAAAGAAGATCCCTGTGCGTATCCCCTCTTTTATTCAAAATAAAATAAAATAAAATAAAATGAGAAATAAATGAATTTATTGTTTTTCATGAAATACAGGAAAAGCTGGTGGATCCTTCTTCTGTGACGCACCTCTTCAGCATTACGCCCACTATTGGCTGTGTGATGACGGGAATGATCGGTACCAGCTTGCGCGTTTCTTTGTCTGCTTCGCCTCTCGTTCGCTGACCGCACTCATGGTGCGTTGTGTAATTAGCGGACGCTCGATCGCAAGTGCAGCGTGCCAGGAAGGAGGCAGCAGACTTTGCTTTCAAGTTTGGCTATGAGATTCCTGTATCGTATCTTGCCAAGCGTATGGCCGATATTTCTCAGGTTTACACACAGCACGCTTACATGCGTCCGCTTGGTGTTGGTACGTGTCCTTGTTCCCTTTGCTCAGTAGGCAGATGGCTTAACTTGTCCCAACATACAGCAATGGTCTTGATCGGCATTGATGACGAGGACGGTCCGCAAGTCTACAAGTGCGATCCGGCTGGATCCTACGCAGGCTTCAAGGCCGCATGTGCTGGCCACAAGGAGCAGGAAGCGCGTAACTTCTTGGAGAAAAAGTTCAAGACGGATCCCAAGTTGGATACCGATAAGACGATAAAGGCATGACCCCATTGGCTTTTTGGTACTGGTCAAACACTAAACGGCTGTTTGATGGCTTCTAGATGGCAATCAATGCCCTGCAGACAGTACTGGGTGAGGACTTCAAGGCGTCCGACATTGAAGTTGGCATTGTGACCAATGAAAACAAGCGGTTCACCAAGCTTACTGACGAGGAGGTTGATCGCCACCTCACTGAGATTGCCGAGCGTGATTAGCCACGCCATTCTCCCCCCAACCTGTACGGAAACGTCGCATCCTCTTGGTAAATGCAGCTCTTTATTATCACCACTTCTTGGTTAGCGGGCTACCACGAGTTGAACCTAAAGAGGCTTCAGGCCTGAGGAGAGCGGTATACTCGCCCTTTCTGCACCCCGCTCTGCCTTGTTCATCGAGGGACGAAAAGGGCTCACGCGATGGGCTCAGCCGGCCGGAGGAGGTCTTCCTTGATGACTTCGCTCCAGCTCCACTCCACGTGTCCAGCACCACCAGTAGTTCCCTTCCCTTCAACATGTTCTCGGGTACCTGAAGGAAAGCTTTAGCTCCGAATTCACATACGAAACCAAGCTTTCATACGTACGAACGATGGCGGCCTTCATGCGGACGATGAAATCGTAGGCGTCCTCGGCCTCCTTCAATGCTCGTTCGTAGGACATGGCACCAGCCACCGGCTGTCCAATAAAGTGAATCAGTAAGATCAACACATGGCTTTATCTTACAAGGTACCTTGGTCCGGTCGTATTCGTTACGACTGATGGAGCGGAGGTGGTCCAGGCGAGCCTTGGCATGACGCTCTGCGTCGTCAGCAAAGTGCGAAGCTTCGCGGAAGTTGACCATGGCCTTCTCTCGGTTGCTTTCAGCCTTGCCTTCCGATGAGAGCAAATGCGTGGCTTTATTCATCGCCTGCATCGCCCTCACCTTAGCGCGGTTGTACGCCTCCACAAGGTCTGATAGAAAGCTTAACCCATTAGAGGTCTTTGAACCCCAAGAGAAGGTGTGGCTACAGGATACCTTGCTTGGCGCTAGTAATGTCCTCCTTAATCTCGTCACGGACCTCACGGCCTGCCTCCATTGCCTTGTCCTTCACACCGGTTACAACGTTCTTCACTTTTTTCATCTTCTCCTTGGCCTTCTCCCACATGGCACGTACTCCCTTGGGGGCTTCCGTTGCAACAGCAGGACGATGGCCGACGATGTCACCCTCTCGCACTCGATCGACAGTGCGTTTGAATTCATCGGCGGTATCGTGGACGACATCCCGAACACGCTCACGAGCATCATGCGCAGCAGCCTGGGCCACGGATTCCAGATGCTCCTGAGTACCCAAGCTCTCGAGATCAGCTCGTAACTTGGTAGTTTTGTCGAGCACCGGACGGGCTTCGCCAGTCATGGCCCTGCCAACCTCTCTGGCGCGTTCCCATGCGTCGCTTCCTGCAGCTGCATATCAGGCACGCAACAGGAAGACGAGAGAGGGATGCGGATTAGCGCTGCTATGGAGAATGGGTTTATTGACAATCATGTGGGAGTTGGATCAAGTGATTTGCTACACTCATAATGGAAGTAATCATTTGGAAGGTACGGTACCACGGACATCCTGCTCTGCTTTCCTCACAGTTTGCTGCACCTCCGCCTTCTCTCTCTTCGCCCTATCAAAGCCTTTGAGACTAAGGTCCGTACACATCCTCATACCAAAGAGCTCTTCGTACCTCTTAAGGGTGGCATCCACTGCAGCACGGGCTTCATGGGCCTTGATCTCGAGTTTGTCCTTGGCATCCTCAGCCGTGCGCTCGATCTTGTCCGCGACGCGCTGGCCCTCATGGCGTGCTTCGGCAGCCATGTCGCGTGCCTTGTCAGCAACGTGAGCCCCAGCAGCTTCAACTTTGCGGGCACCAGCCTGAATGTTCTCCTCGGCCTTATCCACGATGGACTCGCCAGCCTGGCGCGCTTCCTTCTTAGCCTCGTGAGCCTTCTCCTTCAACCGCTCGCCAGCGTGTGCGGCGGTATCTCGGGCGTGACGGGCATTCTCTTCAAGAGTGCGCTTAGCGTCCTGTGCCTTCTCCTTGAGAGAATCCCGGGCATCGGCAGCAGCATGACGGGCTTTCTCAGCGCCTTGCTCCACAGCACGCTTGGCCTCATGGGCCTTCTCAGCTGTCCATTCCTGGGCTTTGCGCACGCCAGCCTCGGCCTCGTGGGCCACATTCGTGGCAACACCGCGTGCCATGTTCGCGCCGGCCTTTACGGTATCTTCAATTCGCGAGGCAGTGTGAGCAGCAGCATCACGAGCGTCCTTGGCGCCCTCCTTGAGGTTTTCCTTGATGCCCTCCTTCACACGCTCCGCCGCACCAGCAGCTCGGCCAGCAACGTCGGCAGCGGCATCGCGTGCCTGCTCGACCTTGTCTCCAACATGAGCGGCCACCTTTGCAGCCGTTTCGCGTGCGTCTTGAGCGCCCTCCTTGATGTTCTCCTTGAGCTCGTGCGCCTTCTCGCTCACCGTCTCGCCTGCTGCGGCAGCGGCATCGCGTACCTCTTGTGCGTCCTCCTTCACGCCTTCCTTCACTGTGTGACAGGGGTGCAGAGTGGTGAGGCTCTCGGACTTAGACCATTCCACACCACACGAACACAGTTGAGGTACCAGCTTGGCGGGTCTGGTCGAGCTTCTCGCAGGTGGCGCAGCGCACTTCATCAGCCGCTTCGAGAGCCTCGCGCGCGGCGCTATGCTCCTCGGCGACTTGCACGGTGGTGTAGGGTTTGCCAACCTTGGCCTCCCGAGCGACGTCCACCTTGACAGTACTGGGAGCAGTGAGCTCATCGCGGAGGTCCTGGGCAGAAGGGCCGTGGGTGTCGGCAACAGAGTGAGGTTGGTTGAGGTTGGCCAGGTCAATGCGGGCCTGCTTGCGGGCCTCGATGCCCTCGCGGAGGTTGTGGCCCAGCTCGGCAGCCTTGTCCCGAATGCGGTCGAAGAGGGACTTGTCCTCCTCCCGCTTGAGCTCCTGTTCGTTGAGTTCGATCGAGTTGAGTACGAGCGTGCCCAGCAGCACGGCCACGACCAACACGAGCACAGCGGCCAGCTTCATGTTGTGGCTGTCCTGTTGGGTGAAGGGATGATGGTTCACTTGGGGTTGTTTTGCACACGAACTAGACTTGTGTGGGATGGGGTATGGGGGTGTTGGGCAACGGTCCCTCGATGATATATACCCCCCAAGCCCCAACGTGGCTGCGTCGACCAGAAAACAGACCGGTGGTTCGGTCGAAATCTCCTCGGTTGCGAACCGACACGAAGTTGGACCAATCAAATGTCGCCTTACCGAAACAGAAAATGTGAAAACGAAACACCAAAACGAAATCGAAATGTTTCGTTAAATTTTCCGTACATTTCGAGAATTAATATTTTTGAGATAGGTAACTCAGACCATGAGGGCAGTGACAGCGGGGCGTGGCCATGCCTGGGGGACGGTGAGCGCCTCGGTACCATGGTCTTTTTCCTCGTGCCGCCGCTACTTGTTGTTGTCCTCCGTCTCCTGCACGCGGGCGGGCAGGCAGAGATCAGCAGTGGCGGCGGGGACGGGATGGCAGCTGCGCACGAGCAAGAGGCCTCTCTCCTCTGCCGCCCTGCCCGCTGACTTTTCCTACGTGCCCGCTTCCTCTCGTACTCTTTCCTTTTCTTTTTTTTAAATATTATTTTTCTGAAAATGTTATTCTTCAATATTATTCATTAAATTAAATTAAATTAAATTAAATTAAATTAAAACATAATTTGGGGAACAGAATGCGAAGCTGAGGAGGAGAACCAGCGACCGCTGGTGGTGAGTTTGGGGTGGCTGGGTGCAAACAAGCGACACTTGGGCAAGTACTCAAGCTGGTACAGCAGCCAGGGCTACGACACCCTCTCCTTCGTCTCTCCCGCGTCTGCCATGTACGTGTGCCCGGTCCGTGAGTGTGTGATGATGGTGCGTGGTGGTGCATGAAGATGATGATCCCATCCAAGTGCATGGATGAGGAATGAATGAACTCATGAGCGGTGGCAGCCTGTTCCCACAGTTAGGTCGACGGAACGCGATGCGGCTGCTGGACTATGCTCTTGATCTTACTGGGACAACGGACAATGGCAAGCAGCGGAGCAGACGACCGCTTCTGTTTCACGTATTCAGTAACAATGGTCTTTATTTCTATGCCAATGTGCTGCAGCAAGTCGCTAAGCACCACAAGGTAAGCCAGCCACATGTGCTGCTCTAGCCCTTTTCCACTCATCTTACACGCTCCCTGTGGTGTACAGTACGAGTCGGTGTTGAACGCCACGCTTGGATGCGTGTTTGATTCTACTCCTTCTCATCTCTCAGTTGATATCTTCACCAAAGGTACGACTCCATCTCGGCCTGTTGGCGAAAAGCGTCGCTAGATCCACTCACCAGCTCCAACTGTAAATGGGCAGGATTTGGCGGTGCGTTATTGGGTGCCATGGGCCTCACGAATAACGGCAGACCCCTCTATGACCACTGGTTAGTATCTCCCATCGTGAGGATGCTCTTTGCGATAGTTCTTGCCCCACCACATTTCCGGAACACCGTCAGCGGGCTGCTGGATTCCTTTGTGCGGTATCAGGTAAAACGCTGCCTCTGCGTTCTGCTGACATTCATGGCTTATCTGGTTGCCATCAGCCCAAGTGTCCTCAGCTGTATCTGTACAGCAAGGCGGATGAGCTGATTCCTTACACCGATATCGAAGAAGCCATGCGTGCCGTAGAGGCGCTGGGACTTCCTGTTACTGGGGTACGCAGACCCAAGATTGATAGTTGGCGATGCGTGGCGTGACGATTGCTCACACATGTATAGAAATGCTGGGAAGATAGTCCCCACGTCGGCCACTTTAGGGTTCACCCCGCCGAGTACGCCGCGGTTGTGGAGCAGTTCATCACGGATTGCGCTCAGCGGTGGCGAGAGCATGACCATCACACGGACATTGTACAGCATCGACCGGACCCGCTCTGTCCCGACGATCTCGCCAAGGTGGTGGAGGCCTGGAAGCAGATGATTGTCCGGTTCTGATGGGCTAGCCACACAAATCCATCAGCCAATAGGTAAAGGCCCGTATTAAGAGCTTGCTACGGATTGGCGGAGCGCACGCCAACTGCCCGAAATGGCGGTTCCGGCGATTTTCTTTCTGTTTTCCCATTTTCGAAATGATTTCGAAAACCAAAAAGAACCGAAAGCCGCGAGAACTGCGACGGGCTTGCACCAAAAGAAGAAGAACTACAAAAGAAGAAGAAGAGGCCACGTGATGGAGGGAGACCAGCAGCACCTTAGCTTGGCGGTGCGACATGGCGATGACGAACACGAGGGCACCTCGGGGCCCTGGATCACGAAGGACGTCGTGGTCCTGATTCATGGGGTGAACCTCCTCCCTCTGCCCCACACACACACTAACTTCTCGAGTAGTATACGGCACTACTCGACCAGTTAGACGGACTCTTCTTTTTTCCATCGGAGGGTTAAAATTTTAGTTATCTTCATCTCAGATTCAGTTCATTTATTTTCGTAATTAATCAAATATTCTATTCGGAATAAAATTTTAACAATTCAACAATATTCGGAATGAATAAAATGGAAATAAATGGTTGGGAGTGGTTATTAGTTTTTTGTTGAAGAAGTTAACTCGTTGATGGCGCAACAGTTGGGAATGGTGATAGCGTGGGGCTTCTTCCTCAACTTGGGTTCCGTCATCGGCCGCTACTTCAAGAAGCCGCCTTATGACCGTGCGCGCCACTCCTCGCTCATGTCCATGATGTGCCGAAGAAGAATGGACATTCGCCTGACGAGAGACATGTCTATTGTGTACCTTAACATGTGCGCAGTGTTTGCTCCACGCTGGTTCGCCTGGCACGCCACCTTCCAAACGATTGGTTTCATCATCGCGCTTATATCGGGACTGCTGATTATTGTGCATCTCTCGTGGAATGGTCTTCCCGGTAGGCAAGCCTGGACTCGTACGGTTTGCTTCATGATTCACTAACCTCGATGAGCAGGGGAGCATTTCGAGGGATTGCATCAGATCATGGGTGTAGCGCTTCTTCTGTGCGCCGTCGCTCAACCGATCATTGGCGTAGAAGCCCATCGCGACTTCCTGCGACTTAGGGTAAGTGTGCCGTTGCTCATAACCAGTGCAGCTATCACGCGCTAAGTGCAAACCTTGCTTGATAGGGCCCCGGACGATTCCACCCTCCACACAGATGGCTGGGACGATTCCTCATGTTGGCCGCCGTGCCAACAATGGGATTCGGTTTCAAGGAGCTGGGTAAGCATATTGTGAACGTTGACACCGCCGTTTGGTACCTCTGCTTGGCTACATTCCATACTTGGTTTGCCTGTGTTCACGACAACCATGGCGTACACCAGGGTGGCCTTTGCCGTGCTGGTGACGCTAGGTATCATAATCATAAGCTATGGTGAGTGGTCTCTTAGCGGCAACGCCAAACCACGCCCCACTCATCGCACGGAATTCGAACTCGGCGATGTGCACAAGGACGGTATGCGCTCCTGTCCCAAATATCGAGTAGTTGTTGTCAATCTTTCTTCGACTGATCACGATACCCAATCAGATGAGGATGACGGTACGTCGGTGGTAGACAAAGCCCACTATGCCACGGATGAGGTCGATGTGACGGATGAGAGCATGAACAGAGCTGTCAGTAGATCCGCAGTTACGACAGAGCCGGGTCTCGACGGGGAAGATGATGGTCGCACGGTCGTGGATTTCGTGTTTGCGCGCGAGGAGATCTTGCGACGACAGCGGAGGAATGCTCGCTACCTGCTCGCGGGCTACACCATCCTCACCCTGGGCACCGTCCTCTTCCTGTGCGGCTACCTTATCAACTCGTACCGCAACATGGACATGAACCAAGACGACAAGGACTGACCTCACACCATCCGGAACCTCTCGCTCCTCAGCTGCTTGTTTTCTCCTTCTTCCCTCCCCTTCCTGTGTAAACCAAAATTCTGTTCGTCAATTTAGTTATCCCTCAAGTACAGCTGCGCTACACGCAGAGATCTCAAGTGAGTGAGTGAGCATGCAGGAGGCGGGAGCGAGTGAGGCGTGCGCAGTGTGTGGGGAGCGGGGCAGGGAGCTGAAGCGGTGCGCCGCGTGCCACGCGGTGTGGTACTGCGGCCCCGACCACCAGAAGTCCCACTGGAAGTCCCACAAGCTCCTCTGCAAACTCATCCCTGACGCCCTTCGCAACGTACCCCCCCTTGCCCCGCCGCCCTCCTCCTTCTCCTTCCTCTCCTTATCCTCATAGAGAGGAGAGAAATACTCCCCCTCCCCCAAATCCCCGCTCCTTCCCTTTGATTCTTAGAAAATATAATATAATAAAATAAAATAAAATAGAATAAAAAATAAAATAAACATGGTAGTAAAGATGATAAACAAGTGTTTAAAAAATACAAAATGCAGGGTTTTGCGAAGCAGGTGCTGCAGGAGGGCGACAACGAGCGGTTCCCCAAGCGCGGGAAGAACGTCAAAGTGCACTACACCGGCACGGTACTCTCCCACTAACACACACACACACTCCCGCTCCGCCCTGATTGCCATCATCCCTTCGCGCCTTCCATCCATTCGTTTCTGCATTCGTGCATTCCTTCATCACCACTGCCTGACTGAGGTCGTTCTGTTTGTCCCCAACGCCACCAGCTCCTCAACGATAAGCAATTCGATAGCTCTCGCGACAAGGGCAGGCCCTTCCAGTTCGTGATCGGCAAGAAGAACGTCATCAAGGGTACAGCCACCGCACTGAGTATGGATCTTTGTGAGCTGGCGCTGATGGTTACTATACGGTGGCACCATACGCAGGCTGGGATGAGGGAGTGATGACCATGAGCGTCGGCGAGCGATCCGTGTTTGTGATTTCGCCTCCGTGGGCGTATGGAGAGAGCGGGATTGATCCTGTGTACGTTATTCCTCCCCACTCGCTTCCCCTCCTTCACAACAGAATGAAAGGCTCATACAATGTACTGTGCTGTGCTACGGGTGGGATGCGGATGAATGGATCATGTGCATACGTGGATGGGGCCGGCCAGGATTCCACCAAACGCCACCCTCGTGTTCGACGTCGAGCTGCTTGAAGTGTAGGCCAGTTCGCCTGCCTCCCGCTCTGCTCCTCTGCTTCTTCCCACATGACGTGCTGCCTGCCCACCCATTCGGTGATCGATCGTCGTCACCACCATCCCTAGGATTCTGTTTGTCGTGGGCGGCCCAAGGGATGAGGCAGGAGAGCAGACCCTCTCCAGTACCACAATGACAATCCAATACATTTCAGATGGAGCCGTACACGGTAGAAACACCACACACCATCACTATCATCATCACTATAAGATGTACATAAGTGGAAGGGAGGTAGGCCTCGGTCCACTCCATTCGTGAGCTGGTGCTGTGCAGGAGGAAGTCGTTTTCCGGAGGTACGCGATATCAGACAAAACCAGCTCCGGCCGACAGCTTCGAACTCAGCCACCACCACTAAAGAAGAGTACTGGGGTAGAGGGGAGGCCCAGCATGAGCACCACCACCACCACCACCACGAGCGGTAAAGAGAAGAACCACCTGGCAGAGGCCCTTAAGGACATCGCTGGTGCGCCGGCCCTCACCTCCCCTAAAGAAACAGATCAATTATTAAAAATATTTAAGAACAAGTTAAGTTATTACTAATATATTATATTATTATTCGAATCCTACATGATTTTTTGATTTAAACTCGTAATTGAAATACAAAATATTTTAAAACAAAACGACTGACCTTCAAGGTTGGGGGACCATGTGTGCAGCGGGATCGGTGCGGGGGCTGGCGCAGGTGGTGGTGGGTCACCCGCTGGATACCGTGAAAGGTACCCCATAGACACCACCACTACTTGTACTTCCACGAGGGGGTAGTGGGAGAATGCGCGAAGATCATACGTGTGGTGCTCAAGGATGTGATCTGGACCATCATCGTGCATGGCAGTGCGGCTGCAGACGCAAGGCGGAGAGCGATCATTCAAGGGACCGTTCGACTGCTTCTGGAAGACCCTCACCAAGGAAGGAGTACGATCCCGTTTGCGCGCGCGGTTTCACGTCAGCGGACTTGTCGAAGAATCAGATCAGTGATGATTGCTCTCACATCCAATGTAGGTGCGAGGCCTCTACAAGGGAGCGGCATCGCCCATAACGGGCTGCGCCTTGTACTCGGCAACCCTCTTTTTGTCCTATGGCCAGGTAAGCTCTTCGCGGCAATCTCAACTCATGACGCACAAGTCTGACAGCTCGTAAACATCACAGGCGAAGCGACTGGTTGATGTGGAGAACAATCCCACCGTCCTACGGTCTCTTCGCTCTCCAGATTCGCTTACCGAATGCATTCTGGGTGTCATACTGACATCTTGACTCTTGTGCTGATTGCAGGTTGATGATGGCCGGGTTCCTCACCGGAAGCCTTTGCTCCTTTGTGGAAGGTCCAGTAGATCTGGTGAAATGCCGCTTGCAAGCTCAGCACCCTCATCACGTACCGGGCTACATGCCACAACGTACCCTACACTGACCTCCCGAGCGACTATTGCACTTGATGAATTCACCTCTGAGGTGTAGATCCAGGCTCGGAACTCAAGTACAAATCCTCATGGGACTGTGCCAAAAAGATAGTAGCAGAGCGAGGGCCGAGAGGTCTCTTTCAGGGCTTGAGTGCCACTTTCAGCAGGTACAGCTCACGGCTCGTATCACATACATTCCATGTTCCTCGTGATGAATCTCTTCGACAGAAATGTACCTGGTACAGCCATCTACTTCACAGCCTATGAGTGGCTGCGCCGTACCTTATCAGAGTACAAATGCCTTCCTCTCCTCCTGCCGGATGTTCCCAGAGTATCTGACTTTGAGGCTCGCATACATAGCCAAAACAAGGAGCTTTCACCTGGGAGTGTGATTGCTGCTGGTGGCTTTGCCGGTTTGGCGTTCTGGCTCTCCTGCTATCCAATAGATCTCGTGCGTTGTCGTCCCCATTACACCCCAGCTCGCTTACTGACGCCTGGTCGGGGCACACAGATCAAATCACGAATCCAAACCGATCATCCGGATCCCGCGCAGCGACAATATCGAGGGGTGGTGGACTGCGCGCGACAGATCCTACGATCAGAGGGTCACGCTGGCTTGTGGCGAGGCTTTTCAGCTGTACGTCGTACTGTCCTACCCGATTGTGATGGTTATCAAAGCCACAGAAATCGTCCACTCCACAACCATCGTCTTCTTTTCCATCTTCCTAACATAGATCCATCTTTTGTTCTTTTGGATCTTACAGTGCCTCGTCCGAGCCTTTCCGGTGAACGCGGCCACCTTCCTTGCTTTCGAGACCTTCCGCCACCTCGTCAGCTGAGCAAACTCGTAAAGAAAATAAAAAAGAATTCAAAGAAAAAGAAAAAGAAAAGAAATGTAGTTACATTTCAAAAGTTTTCATTTCTTCATCTTTTTCAAATTAAAGAAAATTAAAAACATTTGGAAGTGAAATTAAGAAGTAAGAGATGTCGCGGCATGCGAAGAACAACACAGCGAGTTCGTACTTTACGTACGCAGAGCGGCAGAAGCTCAAGTACGGAACCCAAAAGCAACGCGTAGGCCGCGACTCCCTCCCCCAGTTCGATTGGTGCAGCCTCACCCTCGCTACCGCCGTCCACCCCGTCGCCACGTACTCTTCTTGCCTCTCCTTATATATTTATATTTATATTTATATTTATATTTATATTTATTTGTTTTTATTGTTAAATTTGAGGTCAGGCCGGAGGGGTTCATTTATTCGAAGGAGGCCATCTACGAGAACCTCCTGCAGCAGAAGCAGGAGAACGAGCGGAAGAAGCAGGTATGGGAGGACCAACACAAGCGCCTCCTGGTACGTGTGTTTGTTTCCCACTACCCAAGTGTGCTACCGGTACAGCTCACCAAAGAACGACAGGAGCAAGCACGACGCGAGGAAGAGGAGAAGAAGTTGGCTGAAGTGGAGAAGTTCATCAAGACCGAAACGACAGTAGCAGTGCCCCTGCCAGAGAAGGGTATCATATCGTGATGCATCACGGATCTGATTGCCCCGATTGCAATCGGAAATGTACAGTATGTGGAAGCGCTAACGCGTCGCTGTGGTTCACAGAGCGGAAGAAGGAAGGGAGCGAACTGGAAGAGCTCAAGGAGAAAGTGAGGGAGCACGCTAAGAATCTGCGAGCATTCTGGGTGCCTGGCAAGACCCCAACGGCAGAGGAGACCGTGCTCCCGAAGCCGTCCATGAAGACGCACTGCCCTATGACCAATTCGCCCTTGCGCCTAAAGGACCTCCTGCCCATAGAGTTCACCCCTGTGCAGAACGTGAACCAGCGCGAAACCGACAAGGTGGGCAAGTGGATGTGTCCCGTCTGTTTCACCATTCTCTCCAA
>CDEZ01023893.1:0-17844 GCA_000826365.1 Acanthamoeba royreba
AGTGCTGCCTACCGAACGTTTCATAGCTTCATACGCAGGCTAATGGTGTGCCAAGAGAGCATAAGGATGGTGATGCCTGTGCTTGTGGCCCGCATGGCAACAGAACAACATAAACGGGTGATGAGACAACTGTTGCAAATGTTGGCCGACCGTGCATTCTGGGAGCGTGCGAACTGTGCTGATGAAGACAATCAAGTTGAAGTGGTGGAATTGCTCAATCTCAGTGCAACCCTAACCACTTCACCTCCGGTAAGTGTTTGCCTTATGCTCATTGATGAGAACCTCAAGTGATATGTGGTTGTGATGGACACAGGAGGGCGATACGAGATGCGCAGCACTGGCAGCGAATATCATCAGTACTTGGCTTTCTTATAACATGGATAAAGGTAAGGTCCCAAGGCTCATGTGAAGTTGAGCACAAACTAAACCTTCATGGCAGAACGTTCATCGACAGAAACAGCCAAGAAGGCGTTACAGATCGCTGCATTGCTCCCGTCACAAGTGGCATCAGAAATGATGCTGTCCAACTCTTGGTATTCTGCTGTGTTGGCTTGTCTTAACTCGACGGTGAGGTTCTGTACGTGTCTTTGCCATGTTGTATGTAGTATCTAAGACTCATGCCTATCTCAAACGATATGATAGCCAACCTAGAAAGGTTGAAACCTTTCCTCGCTTCCTTCTGCACATTGCTGTTGAGCGGATTTGAGCGGATGTGCAGCGCCATTGATTGCGAACGCAGGTCACATGAGCTCTCCATCAATGCAGGCATTGACAACTGCCTCTTAACACTGGATAGGTTGCTCTCTCATCCCGAGCTCGACATTACTCCTATGGTTCCGGTCTCCACTTTGATCGACACAGTGGCAAAAGGACTTAAGGTACACACACACACGAATGTACTTGGGTACTGTCTTGATGACGAAGATGACGACAATCTCCCATACTCAAAGTTCCTGACTGCCGTTCCCAACGCTTTGTGGCCCTGCTTGGGGTTGATTGAGACGCTGGTCTACTTGGCATCCACTCAACTGGCGGCCGTTGCAGAGGAGACCCAACAAGACATTCGTGATGCCATCATGTCGGTGGATACCGGTTACTTTGAAGTTGGCGTGCGAGTTGCAGGTCAGTCATACCTCTTCCTTCTCCGCGTCATCTTCCTCTTCATGAATGAGTTGGACGCTCTTCTGTGCTGATGTGTGGTGTCCACAACATGTTGCGCAGGCAAGCTAGCCATGTCGTGCCCTGGCCTGCTCACCGCGCAATGGGTGTCTGACTTTACGATGAGCCATCGCTTTGCGGAGTACTTGGATATGGACAGGGAGGAGGGCATCCAAGCGGTGTTCCACTTGGGTACCCGCTTTGCGCCATCAGTGTCACACAGCGTGGCGTCGCGAGCTGTTACGCGAGGAATCAGCCAAGAGGTGCCACTGAGTCGCAAGGAATGGATCAGCATCGGGATCGGGTGGGCCAACCTCTTGTGCGTCTTGATGGGCCTCTCTTCAGAGCAACGACCAACCGGCCTGTCGGTGAGTGGCGCGATGCAGTCAGCAAGGGCACTCCTCGACATGATCTTCCATCTACTTCCTGAGTTCTTCTCCAGAGAATGTGACGAAATGGAGGAGGATGACGTCAAGCAAGCGTTGATGGCCATGCTAGAGGTGGTGTTCACGGAAGACAACTGCCGCGCGCTTGGGCCTGATGACGGGCACCTGCCGAGTGACCGCGCACACGGATTGGCTACAGCTGTGGATGTCTTGTTCTCATCAGCACTCTCTTCTTCTGCAACGGATGATCAAGAGGCCGTGACTGCTCTTGCACATAGAGTGCGACGAGTGTTGGAGAGGTATCCCTCACTCGTGATTCTTCAAATGGATGGTGTTGACATCTTGATACATCTCAACACCACGCAGGGCTTGTATGGAGCTCGAAGGAGGCCAGGATGAACTGGAGCGTGATCACTTTGTCAAGCCGTAGCAAGTGTTTGCTTGCGGTTGTGTTGGTCTGTCACCCATGCATTCACTCCCTGATTGCTCATGCAAGTTGATGTTGGTGATGAACTTAAGGCAAAGAGCTGCTGCAAGTCAGGAATGAGTGTATTATGATAGCGTATGTACAGATGCAGAGTGAGATGTGTTATGAGCGAAAAAGAGAGAGGTGTGAGGGGCATGGCTTGTCGTAGCTCCGGCATTCGAGAGGTGCGGGTAAGCGCGCCTGGGGCCTGGTCGGATATGTACAGGATAAGGGAGCTCAGGAAGATGAGCAAAGTACTGCTCTGATTGATTCCGGCATGCTCGCAGGCAAAAGTGAGCGAGAACTCGGTACCCCCAAAGGGGACACAAGAGCTCGAGATGCCCAAACGGGGCACAAGTATTCGTCTTATCGACTTGAAAGGGAACGTAGTCGTTTCTGCTTCTTGACTTCGTCGATGGCCCACTTACTTGATCTCAACTGAACCGTCCAGTTCTGTGAGTCCTCATCCATACAAAACAGAATCACGAAGAGGCGAAGCATGAGATCAAGTTCAGCAAGGTAAGCGGGAAGGGAATAGGGCGTACCAGATCAAGTAAGTGGATCGGCGCGACAGTCAGAAGCAGGAACGACTACGTTCCCCTTCAAGTCGATAAGACGAATACTTGTGCCCCGTTTGGGCATCTCGAGCTCTTGTGTCCCCTTTGGGGGTACCGAGTTCTCGCTCACTCTTGCCTGCGAGCATGCCGGAATCAATCAGAGCAGTACTTTGCTCATCTTGCTGATCACTCCTGGCTAAAAGGGCTGGCGATCCACCAGCAACCTCAGCGAGCTGCCTTCGCATAAGCTTTCCGGCAACGCCATGCGTTTCAGTCAATAGACATCCTCTCAACGGCAAAAGGAGCTGGTTATAGAGTAAGAATAAGTGATTGACATCAATCATGCAAGAAAGGTGGAGACGTACGAAGTGATTCAATAGTGCGTAGATACTGTGGGAGTTGGGCTTCAATGTGGACATAGTGCTCAGGGCACGCATTGTCCCCAAAGGCTGAGCATCCGTAAGGACACTCAACTTGGCCCTCTGTTAGAAAGGAATGTGGCTGTTCGGGCACAGCCTCCGTGTTGGTAAATGACTGCGATTGACCGACAGAATCCGGTGTTGTTATTGCTACTGAGTCCGCAGAGAAAGACTCTTGTGCTACTTGGTCGCCGTCGGGTGGCTTTGTTCTCTTGGCTGGCCTTCTTGGCTTGGATGGCTTCTTGCGCCGCTTTTTGCCGCGGTTGGTGACCACCGTGCCTACTGTGATAAGTGATCCGCACACAAACAACACATTAGCTTTCCATCACAGAGACATTTGATCAAAAAGAAGAAGGTGCAGCATGGTGTGGTACATTCTAGGTTGCCTTCCGTGAGGAGGTGTTTGTCACTGTCTTCGAACCAAAGGCGAAGTCGCACACCTGGGCGCAGCACCTTCACTTTAACTGTAAACTTGAGTTTTGTCCCAATACATTGGCTCTTTTCTGGACGTATGCGCACAAGGTCTGCACTGATGATTTGTCCTGTGTCCTCCTGAATTTGTTAAAAAAATATTAGGAATGTTTTTTTGATTTACTTTTATAGGAAATTTTATACCATCTTTCACAGCAAAACAAGAAAAAAAAAGAAAAGCATAAAACAAAAAACAAAATAAATAAATAATAAAACAAAAAATAGAAAAAGAAAAAAAGCATAAAACAAAAAACAAAATAAATAATAAATAATAAATAATAAAACAAAAAATAGAAAAAGAAAAAAGAAAAACAACATAAAAGAAGAAAAAACAAACAAAAAATTAACCCAGAAAAAAACGAAATGCAGTAGAAAAAACAAAAATAAAAAAATAAGAGAATGAAAAACGTACAAAAGCTTCGCCGTAGAGGTAGCGCACCAAGCTCGGGTCATTAGGGGGTTCGGGTGGTTTGCCTTGGTAGGTGCCCTTGTGGTAGTTGCGGTCACTTACCCACAAGGTGGCATCCTTATGGGGAGGGAGCAGCTCCAGAGGACACTCGCACGCCACCTTAAAGAAGGTGTGGCTACTGATCCGCAGTTCGAGTTCCGACACGTCGTCNNCATCGGAATTCTCTTCAATGTCATCGGTGGTAGTCGTGGGTGAACTGTGTATGTTGTAGTCATCATCATCATCATTGTCGCCTCCTCCTCTAAGGACGCCTCCTTCATCACTGCTCTCCCGGCCTGTTGTGTAGGGCCACTCACCTTCCCCCCCTGTACTCTCCTCTTCTGGCCTGAGGCCTGTACAGGCCTCTTGTCTAGCCAAGCTGTTTGGTGGTGTTACTCTGATGGTGGGTCCAAGCGGCAAATGCTGCAGCGCAGTTGGTTGGCCCATATATACATCTATCAGCCAATTGGCTTGCGTCACAGGTTGGTCTTCCCTCATTCCTGCTTTTAACCGGATTTTTGTCAATGTTTTGCCCGAAGAGAGAAAGAAAGGTCAAGCCAATTTTCTGCATACTTGGCATTTTTATTTTTCCTTTCATTTTCTTTCTTTCCTTTCGATCGATCAACAACAAAAGGAGACGATGGAGAAGGAGGCCACGATGGAGGAGGAGGTGGAGCAGACGGTGTTCCAGGCGTGGAAGGCAACTACGACACATGTCAATAGGGTTCTGATGAAGCTGGTGCCATCGCCTGATGCGATGGCGGACAATTCACACGACAACGGAAGAGGTCTGATGGCGGCGCGCATGCTGGTGCGACTCGGCCTCGGTCCGGCCATCATGGACCGCATAAAGAGTGTCGTCCAGCTCAACCAAACGATGGTTTATGGCCAAAAAGTGCGCATGAAAGAACTGAAGTATCAACTCGAACTCGAATTAGTACTATAGACCACCACGATGAATGATGATATGATGATGTGTGCATGATGGTGATGACACCACTAGTACTGACGAGCGTTCTTGTCATGCTAACCAGAACAGCGATGATAAAAAAGGTGGTTATGATGACGCGGATCGTGAGAACAGCAGCATGGTGAAAGTCGAGGATGATGCTGATGGAATGATCACAAACGGAAATGGCCATTCACCACCAGCAGTAACGTTCGAGTCTCTATGGAAGTGGTTGTTCATGACAGCAGAAAGAGGAGAAGACTCTCTTCATCATGCAGCATGCCTCTCCTTTATGGACAGTCCTGAACATGGTGAGGATGAGGAAAGGGTCACGATGAAGAAAGTCATCTTTGCAGAACTCGCGCCGTACTTGTTCACATTCGGAGGCATGCCGATGGATGGTCCCACGATAGAGTGCATGCTGCACAGGCTTCTTCGAGCATACAGCACGTATGATAGCAACGATCCCTGGCTGATAGCGCTGCGTTCTTCACTGCACGGAGCAGTGGTGCTTGCCGTTTGTGAGCAAGGTGATTGTGTGCTCGCTGTGTCTTGCAGCCCACAGTCAATACTAACGCTACTGTGATGGTTGTGAATGCATGTGTACAGAAGTGAGCAGGAGAGCTTTCAAAGCGATACTTGAGTCTGATGACATCACTCTTGTGTCAGGTATGCATCAACTCGCTTCATTTTGGACAACTCCCGTATAAGACTAACACATCCACACACACCTCTCTCATCAGAAGCGCTTCAAGCATTGCATTCTTTGGATAACATGAGCATAGCAGACTTGTTTCACGACCTGCTGGAGAAGCTCGCGCTGGACAACCCTTCCGACAGCATTCGTCAACTTGCGCTGGAAGAACTGAGCCGGAACATTTTACACTTGCACTCCTTCATCAAGGTACTGTTGTTCTCCCCTTGATCAAGCTGACGAGCATGCATTGATCACATTCTTTTGGTCAACAACCTGCAGGTTCTGGTGAAGATATATGAACAAGGTGCAAGCTCATCTGTGCGTTGGCAAGTGTGGAAAAGCACAGACACCCTACTCTTTGTGCTGATGGACTTGCCTAACGATGACCTGTTGAGGCTGGGTGTGTTGGGAATGCAGGTGCGTGATCATCAACTGCTTGCACCCTTCCTTGTGCTCACTGTTGTGTGAGGATTCAGGATCAAGATCAAAGCTTGGCCTTGCAAGCTACAGCTTTGATAAAGAGCTGGCTTCTGACATCACCTGCCCGACATCACGCGAGCGAGTCACCCAGGTCTCGTTCACCTCCCACAACTCCTGTTACATCTGCTAATGCGAAGTCTGGCGTTCAGGTTGGCGGCAGTTGTGATCAACAACCTCAAGCTGGACTTGGCTGCCAAGAGTCTGGTCAAGCTCACGATCAAGCACATCGTTAACAACATGGCCATCTATGCTGCGCGCCTCTCCATGCTGCCTCTTGAGCTGCGCTCACGCATTGGAAGGGAACGCCAACAACAAGCCGGTGAGTGAGTGCTGGCGGCAGTGTAGTGAATGATTAGAGATTGGAGTGAAACTACTGACCACACATCTTATATAGAGTCGGATTGCTACAACCCTGAGCAGCACGATCCACCTGCACCACCCGATGACGACTCTGGCCGCACTCCGCTGGTGGACATTTCGACAGAGTGTTTGAGGAAGCTGCTGTTCAACTATCCACTGCGCTTCCAACAGCTCATAGGCATCATCAAAGCACGTCTTGCTGAAAAGCAATCATGGCAAGATCGGTACATGCCCCGACGACAAGGACATGAAAGAGGTCTCACGCACGGAAGTTTGGCTTGGGACAGGGTGAATGGATTGTTCCTTCTTGGCGTCGTCTGCACCAGTCAATCAAGTAATGCTCGCGAGTGGGCCTCGTTGCACCTGAACTATGTGATCACGTGTTGTACCTCCGATAGTTCAGTTACCTATCTCTTTCTCTCTCCTGCATCACTCCCCTTATCTCTTCACGATGACTGACGTTTCATGTGTATGCAGGCCAGTGTGCGCTGCGCTGCCTTCCAAACGCTTCGCAACCTGCTGCTTGCCGGAACACTTGATCGAGCAGATGCGAGTCGAGTGACGCACGAGCTTGTGGCTTACTTCCCCACAGAGCGGCATTGCAAGGTGATGAGGCAAGCGCTTCAGGTGTTGAGTGATCCCTCATACTTGGAGCTTACTCACCGAAGAGAGGAGGGTGTGACGGTACGAGATAGATGTGTTCATTCATCAACACTGCGCGTCCATGAACTAACTGACGAAGTGATCTGTGATGGACACAGAAGAGCATCATCACGCGCGCCTCTGAGGCAGCTCATCAAGTGGCCGATTGGATTCAGTTCACCATGAGTTCAGGTGCGATGGCCAGAATACACATGCGCATGAAAAGAGTTCAGCACACACACTGACACACAAAGTAATCCTCTTGTTGCATTGCAGGTGATGCCTGTGCTGCAGAGACAGCCACGAACGTCGAGTTCAACACGGCCGTGTCCACCATATCACAACTGCCATGCGCAATGCTGGTGGCACCTTGGTATGCTGCTTTGATGGCTTTCCTCAACACGTCAGTGCGCTTGTGTACGTGCTCTGTGGGCCACCAATGCTAACTGTCATGTGTCACTCACACACTAAGTTTCATTGCAAACGGAACAGTCAGTGCAGAATGCCTCATGGCTTCTCTCTCTTCACTCTGCACGCTGATGATGAGCGGATTTGATCACATGTGCAGCAGCCTCATCGATCGAGAACCTCAGCCACAGCAACGCAACTTGATCGTCGCAAGCCTGAGCAGCTGTCTGTCAACATTGGAGGCGTTAGTGTCTCATGAGGGCAAGCTTGACGTTCTCGCAGTGAAGCCACTCTCAGGATGGATCAGCATTGTCACAAAAGCTCTCAAGGTACAACACTCGTAGGAGTGGTTTGCTCCTCATGTGTTACGTGGACTGATCGTTCCCATCATCATCATCAGTTAAAGGCCGTTGTGCCACAAGTTGAGCAGCCCTGCTTGGCGCTGGTTGGGCAGCTGGCCAGCAGAGCACCCACTGAACTGGCGGCTGTTTCAAAGGAAATGTGATGAAGGATAACAAGGGATTGGAAAGCTTCAACCTCAGGAGCCCAGCCCAGATGATGACAACTGGTGGACAGTTCGGCAGACTGCGTTTCCAGCAGCTGATGTCAGGCATCATCAAAGCACATCTCGCTGAAAGGCAAGATACATGGCACGATAACCTTTGTGTTGGCAACAAGTCGTGTCCTTGTCCTGACAGGAATCCCATCTGCTGAGAAAGCTCCCACTGAATCTAATATCAGTGGGCGGTTATTTCACTGCATACAGTGCTAGTGTTAGGATTCCACAAAGACATCTTCTGTGCACAAGATGACTTGTTATGATCTCATCCTTTGTTGGTCAGGGCTCAGAACTCCCTCAAAGGAAGCAATTTAAGGTAAGTTACCTAATTTAGAACTGCTGCAACCCCGTAGAGCAAGACGGAAACCTCCGACGTTTCTCTCTTTCCCCTCTTCAACAAGTACCACACCGTTGCTGACATGTCCTTTCGTTCTATCCTTTCTCTTGTTTCTTTGGTTCTGGTGGCTCTTGCTGCGCTTGGTTCCCATGTCAGCCACGCCCAGGAAGTTGTCACTGCAGTTGAAGGAGCCCCTACGCATGCTCAGGTTCCTGTCAAGCCCGCCCTGGACGTACCGTGCAGCTTGGCTCTGAACTGCTCCGAGTGCCTGGGGGTACCACTCTTCTCCTTCCTTCTTTGCCACTTCAAGGTAAGTAACTTGGTTCGTGGTCACTTTAACCCCAGCCCGACACCTTCCGCTGCGGCTGGTGCGGTGTGACCAGCACCGAAGGAACGTGCATGCCATGCTGGAACTCCACCTACTGCGGTCGGCCTATCAACTGCCATGCCACGTTCCATGAGTCAGGCGCCACCTGTCCAGTACGTTTCGTAAGGAGTTAAACTTAAGGTCTCACCCTCACTGACCAACCAGGGACTCTTTCACAGCACCACTTCGCAGGTCTCGAACTCGGTGCGTTGATTGCAAGCATCATCGGAGGTATCGTGGGCGGATGCTGCCTGCTCGGGCTGGTCGTTGCGTTCAGCTGCTATGTGTGTGGACGACGCTCCCGCCAAGGACAGGGCTACATGGTGGTCAGCACTGAAGACCATCACTCCATCAACTACCCGTGAGGTGTTGTCCTGCTCATCGTCTTCAAAGACAACAACAGGTTCTCTTTGATGACAGAGATAGATACTTGTTGATCCCTCAAGTTACAGAACTATCGTTTTCAAGTGGCCAACAGTAGGAACCTGAACCTGAAAGAAGGGACAGAGCAGAACAGCATCAAGTTAGCATGGTTTTTCGCTTCCTCACTATCCTGAATCCAATGAACCTGTGCATTGATGGCTTGACCATGAGCTCAGCCATGACATGGCAATCTTGTCTGCAACTTGACCAACTGAAGGTTATAGAAGTTGTTTTCAGTACATGGTGAGTAGCATCATCATTTGGAGCAAGATAGATGACAGGAGCAGTGATGGAGGCCGCGCCAGCAGGTGCATAGATTACCAGTGGTGACTTGTTTAATAACAGTTGTTAATGGTCAAGATTCATTGAGTCTCTGCATGTTCTTGTCCTGATGTTCCAACAGGTAGTAGGCCACAGAGATAGGAACCATCTTCACCACTGGCTTGATGATACAGCCAGCTGGAGAGTCATCTTGCTGTAAACGTACGTACACTTTATACAGCTGTTACATGTTGCCTCTTTCTGGTGTACAAACCCTTCAGAGCGCAACAACAAAACCTCATCACACATCCATCCTTATCATTGCATCATGTAGTTGAGGTACCTCCCCAAACGCACGCCGCACTCTTTGTCCCAATGCCTGTGCTGCCTCTCGATCATCCATTGATCAGGAAGAAGAGTGTGTGGATGAGAACAAGTGCTCCACGGCTGGCCACAACTATCTTGCATGCGCAATGGAATCCAGCGAGGCCACGAGGTAGACGATCCTCGCCAAAGTCAACTTGGCAGCAGTTCTCTTCAGTGAACAACACCTCGAGCATGGTCATGATGGCATGTTGTAGCTCCTCATGCTTGATCAAGGCCCATGAGCCAGCATGTGCAGCAGACCACTTGCTGAGCCGACAGCGCACATGTACCGACAGGTCGATGTGCCAGCGTGGCTCTCACCTCTTGGCCATCAGGCCTCCCCGTAGGTTGGCCCACCCCATGTGTTCAACGTCCTTGGTCTCTCAGCACTCTGTCAAGTGTAAGTAGTTGGTGTTCAAAGAAGTTAAGTCTCAAGAGTTGTGGTCTTCAGTATAACTGATACCTCTTCTTGAAGAAGAAGAAGGTTTATCTAAAGTTAGTCCATGAAGTCATTGCAATGCATCACATCAAGACTGAGGTTACAAGAAGGAAGCACAGGTGGCCACTTCATCATAGGTGAACTGTGAGGTGTAGTCCTTGCCTCGCGTGGAGTTCTGGTAGGCCTGCCACTGCTCCTCTGCGTTGCACCGCCTGTCCACGTCGAACGCAGCCCATATCTTGGCGCCCTGAAAGCGGACCTGAGGCCTCCACGAGCAGATCGGGCCTGGCGCAGGACTACCGCCACAGCTCGCCTCACCAGAGTCTTCGGGAGGGGGGAAGGTGGGCAACACACGAACACCACAGTCGACGTTCACGCGGACCCAGTTGCCCTCGTTCGCCATCCAGCCATCGACATTCACTCGCGTGACCTGGAGGAGGGTGGCATTGACCTGGTACATCCTTTGATCGCCATTGAAGTTGACCGTCACGTTGCAGGTAGCGTACAGCGCTTCCAGGCCGGCGGTGAAGAAGTTGAAGCCTCCCGCGTGCCAGCAGCAAGCTGGTCCGCAACCCTGACTAGCACACATCTCGAACACGATCTCCGCGCTGGCGACAAGTGTGCGGTAGGTCGAGGCGAAGTTGCCGGTCGAAGCGAAGCCCCAGTTGCTTGGAGGCCATCCAAAGGGATTGCCGTTGCTTCCAAAGTACGTAGCACATGTAGGGGCTCCGACTGTTCCGTTAGTGGAGTCATCGTAGTCCTCCTCACGTGTGTCGAAGCCAGAGGTCGTCATGTAGTCATCTCCGCTTGCGCTAGTGTCGTGCTCGCTGCTGGCGGCTGTGACGAGATGAGTGAGACAGAACAAGCCAACAAGCAAGATGAACAACGTTGACACTGTGAACGACATGGTGTGGTGGGTAGGTGTATTGTGAGTAACTACTGCTCTCTGGCCCCGTTCTCTATGCAGGAGATCAGACTTGGGCCATCGGACTTAAGTAATAAGGTACTATTCCTTTTCGATCAGTACCATGTTCTTGCGCTAGTACTAGTTTGGCAAAACATCCACACATTTATCTCCTTTTTCATCAGTACCATGGTCTTGAGCTAGCACTAGTTACTGTACTAACTTGGACTGAGTGTTTTCACCTTTTACAGACACTTGTTCCGAACATCTATTCTAGAAATGTTAGTACGACCGTGGTAGGTGAACACGTTCACTGAACTCAGGAACACCACCGTTTCAGTCATAGTTGTTGAATTTCCACTGCAAAGTTCAAGACACTCTCTTCTTCTTGCTCTTGAGCGAGTTGTGTGCACGACACCCTTGGCGTGCATATACTCCGTACCTCGCGCTGTCTGTAGTGTCCTTTGGAGTAGCCAGCCCTGTTCAGAGACGTTGGCCTGTTGTTCCGCCAACAAAACGAAGTACTGAATAAATGAATTGAGATGGCCATCACAGGATTGCGTAGATAGCCATCGAGAGTGGCTCCCTCCATCTACTCCCTCACGCCACAGATCTTGGTGTTGAGTGGTGGTAACCAACAGTGTGCAAGCGTTACCAACTCATCAACATTCATGTGCAGAAGGGAATTGTTATGGCAACTTGTCCGTGGTTCTTCTTCAACTCATGCCAGAGGTGCTGAGTGTGTTGTCCTCTCAGCTGGCGGTGTGCTTTGCCCAGGTTTGGGAGACAATCAGGGAACATGCAGCATTTAGCCAGAGAGAAAGAAGAAAAGCTCAGGATCAACATGTTACTAAAATAAAATATACATTCATCGCGTATGTATAGTGTAATAATGAGTATGGATATATTATTTTCAGTTATTATTCCTCAGTGTATGTGCAAGATATAATAAACTAACACATGCATTCGTAGCGAAGAAAGGATGCTTTTTCCTTACAGTTCTCTCGGCCAGCGTTTGTCTCACCCACTGGTCTTTGCGAAGGCTTGACAATCCGGCGGAAGCGTGGAACTGAAGATGACACGCCTGGAGGAAGCTTGGCAAGGATTGCTCTGAGGTGCTCTGAGACGTCCAGATGTGCAGGTCAGCACTTGCATGCCCTCTTCCAGAGCGTGCAGTTGAGGTTGAAGTGGATGTCCTCCGACCATAAGGTTGCACTTGACGCCCATGTAGCAGCCAAGGGAGGCCACCACATGGTTGATGCCAAAGGCCAGCTCCCCAAATGGAGCCACGATGACCGCTTGGCACAGATAATAGGATCTACTTTCAGAAGGAACGCAACTTCGGTCGCTTCTACCGCAAGGTGCCTTACACCTTTCTGGTCGTGTTCACCATCTTTTAACACTGTGGTGCGTCACTATCCAGATCACGCTCCCTGTCCCAGTCGACCCCAAGTATGCCCAAACGGAGCTGGAATCGGGCCTCCTACGCATCCAACTGAAAATCAAGAAGGTGCCGATCGCGTCTGGCCCGTCACCCTCCGATTCTCCGTCTTGACCCGCTTCTTCCATCTACCCAACCCAAGAGGGCTGGAATGCGGTCGTTTGCATTGTCCATCACCAGAGGTTCGAGTACAATGCGTGACAGGCGTAGCTGGCCATACATCACATCAAGGCTGAGGTTGCAAGAAGGCAGCACAGGTGGCCACTTCGTCATAGGTGAACTGTGAGGTGTAGTCCGTGTCTGACGTGGTGGAGTTCTGGTAGGCCTGCCACAGCTCCACCGCGTTACACCGTCTGTCCACGTCGAATGCAGCCCATATCTGGCCATCGCCGAGCTGAGGCCTCCACGAGCAGATCGGGCCTGGCGCAGGAATGCCTCCACAGTACGCTGTTGAGGTGTCAGGACGTTGGTAGACGGGTAACACGGGCTTCTTACACTCGATGCTCACGTGCTCCCAGTTGCCTTCGTTCGCCATGAATCCATCGATGCTCACTCGATTGATCTGAGCGATGAGGACCGGAGAGACGGTGTACTTCCTGGAGGCCGTTGAAGTTGACCACCACTGTGCAAGACACGTCGGTTTCCACTCCGATCGGGAAGAAGCTGAAGCCACCAGCGTGCCAGCAGCAAGCCGGCCCGCAACCTTGCGTGGCGCACATCTCGAACGTCACCTCCGCGCGCAACATACTTGCAAAGCCCCAGTTGCTCGGCCACTTGGGAGGATTGCCACGGTCGCTGGCAAAGATAACCGCACACAGAGGCGCTCCCACAGTTTCGTTGTAGGCTCCGCCATCCTCTTCGTCATACCCTTCATCACCTGCGCTGTACGTTCCATAGTAGTCTTCATCACCACTTGCACCGTCGGTACCATAGCCATCCCCGCTTGCGCTCGTGCCATAGTTGGCGGAGGTGAAGTGAGCCAGACAGAGCAAGCTAAGAACGATGTAGAACACCGACATGGTGGTGGACGTTCTCTCTCCGCTTCTTTGCCTTGGTGGTTCCTTTAAAAGGTTGAGATAGTAAATAGATGAAAACAGATATTTATACTTTACAAGGACAGAGAAGTACTTTTAAGTATCAGCCACAAGGTTAGTGGTTCGCCTGGCGGGAAAGTACTCGAGAGAGTCCTTGAGGAGTGGTAGAGGATGTCGGAGACAGAATGTGAGAGATGTGTGATTCTGCATTCCTGAAGTGGACTCGGGTGCTGGTTCCAACAAAGGGATCCTCACCTAGACTCCAATCCCTCAACTGGAAGCGAGGCACTGAACCACTGTACGCTTGCAGGGCGAGAGAGGAGCATACTTGTATCACGCGTGAAATCAAGCAAGCACTAGATGAGCGCTACTGTCTGATCACGTGCAGCAGCACTTTCCAAACACCACTGATAGGTGTTAGCTGCCGTTGTTCGTCTTCATCAACATTTGTTTTTAGTCAGTTTTGACTGCTCTGAAACAATCATCCACACTCACATCGTAAGTACTACAGGGCAGACCGTTCATCTTGCCATCCTACTTGCCCTTGACGTACTGCGCCAACCATCTGAATCCTTGCCCGTAACCGGTGCGATTGACTACGCTGCACATAAATACCTGTGCAGGGGAGTAGCATCTCATCATGAAGCTCTTGTGAATACGCTGGTAGTTGCAAAGGAGCGTACCTCCACTGCTCGCTGATTCTCGGGCAGCTTGGACGAACGTTTACCAGTCGTGCTGTGCTCTAGGCCCAACGCCTTCTTCAACTCCGGCTCTGAGGCAGCTTCACTTCTGTAATAACATCTCTGATCAGTATCTGGTTTTGTTAAGTGAAGTGACTTGTCGAGAGGGACGAACCGATCGACTTTGTTGCCAAGGATGAGCACTGGAACTTGAGCCAACTTATCATTAGTGAGGATGCGGTTAAGTTCGGCGCGTGATTCTCCGAATCGGTCGCGGTTGGACGCGTCAACGAGGAAGACAATTGCGTCTGCCAAGGATAAGGGATTATCAACTGCGCAGATTGCACCTGTACCAGGAACGGCGGCATACCCACGTCGACAAAGTAGTCTCTCCATACCTCACGCGCTTTGTCATGACCACCGAGGTCGAACGTACGGAAGGTGAGTGAACCCAGCTTGAACTCTTCCTGATCTATTTAGGACATGCGGAACTAAGTTCGGACCAAAGAGGAAAGCTACGGAATGGGCAGGTCGTACTGGGCATGAACGTAGGCTGAGTAGAGCGCAGTCTCCCGTCTTTTAGAACGCCTAGCAGAGTCGTTTTGCCTGCATTATCCAAGCCTACAAATACCATCTTTGCCTCGAGGTCCCATAGGCCTGCATGATGATCATCAGCCTCCAGCGGCCATCTGGCTCAACAGAGTGGGTGGCAGCGTACCCAGGTAGGCCAGCACGTTGCGCATCCAGTCGTAGACGTAGTTCATGGCTGTGATGTGTGTGACTTGTGTGGTGATATGATGATATCCTCCCACTTCGATCACCGAAGAGTTTTGTGGTCGCTTTCTTGCATACGTGGGTGCTGTCTACAAAAATGCTGCTGACGTGTTTTTCTGTAGACATTTGCTGACGTGGCAAGCTTCCTTGCCAGTTGATGTTGATGAAGGTGGAGAAGCTCATCTTCATAACGTTGTGTATTTACAAGGCAACGACCACTGATGATCAGACTAACATCTGAAAATGATGATTTTAGCCGTGACTAATGGCGGACTGCAACAGCGAACCGAACATGCTGGCTGCCTTGGCTTGTGCCTCCTCATTCTCGGCGAAGTCGCGCACCATCTTGCCCACCTTCCTCTGTACAGTCTTGTTGGTTGCAGCTGAAGACACCTTGGAAGCGACCTTCTCTTGTACTGCATGTGAGGACATATGAAGGCGGTCAAGAAAAGCTCACCCATTATATCGCGACTCAAGAGAATACTTTTGGGATTGCGGGCCATCTTTGCCAGAAACGAGTTGTCCGTGCTATCGGCGAAGGCCTCACCCACCATGCTTTGCACGCCCTTATCCTGTGCAAGTCGTGCTAACAGCGCTCCGCCCCTGAACGGCAACAGCGAGTGAGCTATGGCTATGCATGTGCAATGTGCAGAAGACTACGTACTTCTCCTGGATGTCTTCATCTTCGGCCAGCCTGCCCACACTCTCGGCTGCCTTCTTGTGCGCTCGGTCTTTAGATGACCTTGACGACTCCACATGGTGACTCTTAGCGTCAGATGACCGCGCCGATATGGTGTAAGTTTCCGCAGGGGCGTCGGAAGCGACACTAGCAGCTACTGCTTTTGATGTGGGAGTAGATGATGATGAGCCAAACCTAAGGCGATTCCACCAAGACGAGTGTGAACCGCTGGAAGCGGCCGCGTGATCAGTATGAGGTGAAGATAGCGTAGTAGTCGACGGAAGATCCGGATCCGAAGTGAAGGATGAAAAAGACAGCGAAACTGTTTCCATGGTTCCATCACTCATAGCCCGCGCATGTCCTCGCGTGGTGGTAGTTGTGGCTGATCCTCTAGGACTGGTCATTTCTCGAGGCTTCGCCGGTACATTGATCGTCTTCTCGCCTGGGTATGCATAGTAGAGAAGCGAAACGTTACTACAATGCAGTCCGATCATCGTTCCCTGTACTCACAACCCTGTGGAGCATCCTCTATCGAGGAATAGGACCTGCAATACTTCATTCATCGGGACATGTGCTACGTACCTCGAGAGGAGAACGGGAACCGCACTCGGATCTTGTCGTTCTTGAGACGCTCCAGCTTGATGCCGTTCTCAGTAGTGAAGAGGGTGTAGGTAGGCAGCTCTCCCAACCAAAAGACCAACTGCAGTAGACATAGTACATTAGTTATGTTTTCTATTATTTGCATATCATTTTGAAAACGAGATTTTTATTTTTATTAATAATTAATCCCCATTTTATATTGTGCTCACCTCGTGCGGAAGATTGTTTTTAAAAAATTGAATTAATAAATAAAAGGAAAAGATAAAGGGCCGAAACGGACATTAATGAAAGTAGAAAATGAGTGCAGAAGAGGGGATAGTGGTACGCGTCCGCACTCGCCTGGCTGGTCCTCATCGAAGAGGAGAATACCATTGGCAATCAGGACCGTCGGATTCTGCAGCAATTGCCATTCCCGCTCTACACGACTCTCCATTTCCCCCTATCGTTGATTTTTTTTAAAATGGCCCTGCGCCCTCCACAACGTTGAGGAGGACACGTGTAGAGATACAAAGGCTGATAGCAGAGGAGAAGTCCTCCATGGCCCCGGCCTCCTCCGGTTTGTTCGCCGCTACGTTCGTCGCTTTTCCCTTAATTTTCTCGCCGATTTTTCCCCTGCATTGCTCCGTTTCTTAGTGTTGTAATAATTTCCCAAATATCAAAATTTCGAAATTCCAAATTGTTTTTAACTTCATTTTGCAACTCTTTTCGAAACGACGAAACTCCTCAGATTTTTGTCATATTCATACAATAGCGTATATATATTTTATATTTATATAATTTTTGGTCATACCAGGCCAAGATGGAAGAGGTAGAAGAGAGCATACTTGGCCTGTGGCAGGCTGTGTCTCGCGAGCAGACCTTTACCGTGACTCAGGCGGCCGTCGTGGAGTTGCTGGCGCGGCTGCGGAGGGAGCCCGCCGAGCTGCTCCGTCGAACGGAGGAGTTCATCGGACAAGGCATCAACGCCCTCGAACTTGCATCGAAGCCTCTTCTTCAACGCGTCATCGAAGCTCATCATCATCATCAACAAGTATTCGCGCCACCCCAGCAACGCCATCAGCGGGCATCGGTCGCCGACTCAGTGGAAGAAGAAGTGGTCATGGTAGCTGACTCGTCACCGCCGGTGGTGACACACGATGCGCTGTGGGAGTGGCTATTCACAGCGCCGCCGCCGTATGCATGTCTCACCTTTCTTGATCCTGATGATGATGACCATCATCATCATCACCCGTGGCAGATGGGACGACAGCAGCAGCAGAAGCGGGAGGAGGACAGCCGAGACAGAGTCAAGCGCGACTTGTTCCGCGCGCTGGGTCCGGTCTTGTGCGTGCGCAGTGTGCCACTCGACCGAGACACGCTCGAGCGCACGTTGCGAAGACTCCATCGAGCGCGCGATCTGGCGGGGATAGGGTCAATTGAAGCGGCAGAAAGTCTTCAGATTGTTGTGGCGCTGGCCCTCCACAAGCATGGTACGCATTTTGATGATGATGATGATGATGATGATGATGATGATGATGATGATGATGATGATGATGATGA
>CDEZ01023894.1:2385-16787 GCA_000826365.1 Acanthamoeba royreba
AAGATGGAAACCGCGTTGGGGGTTCCTGCTCCGTACAGCTGCACTCCGAACGCGACTGCTGGGATTCCCCATGTACACAAACATGAGTAAGGACTGAATGGCTGAGTGGAAAGATGAGATCGAAAAGATGGGCGTACCATGCTGGCACAGACCGAGGAGGACCACGGCGCACAGGGCCAACACCAGAAGATCGTTGCGTAGCTTCATGCCGGTAGGTACGTACTGGAGGGTGCGGAGGGCAATGCTGTGAGTGTGGTAGAAGGCGTAGAAAAGAATGGCTTGTGTCTCCTCTCAGGTCGCTGTTAAGCTAGCTTCCCTTGGGAACTCGTTTGCCGTGATTGGTCTGACTACTGTCCAGGCGCGGGAATCGTGTTGCACATAACCGTAAATAAGGCAATTATTTTTCCGCGGGTAATTAAGGTGACCAGGGACATAGGTCGACGCGGTAGATTCCGCGGCCATTTAACAAGTTGCCAGGGGGAGCATCGATTCATTTAAATAAAAATGGCAACTGGAAATAATTAGTTCTAGAACAGGAGTTTTACTGAGAAAGGGAAGGAATACGCGCCACCTCCCCTTGGGTGTCTACGCAAGGTGCAAGACCTGCTGCCCTTGACTTGCGCCAAGGCCCAACTTAAGAGTTACTCCTCCTTTTATGCTACATTATATGCTGGCTTCGTTACACGTACCTAAGGGGAAAACACGTGTGGCGGGTCGGCTGTTACCCAGTGGGGAGGCCAGTACATTCCACGTGCAATTGGTGAGCCGCTGTTGGTGGCACATTTGACCCAAGGCCTGGCGTCCGTATGCACGGACTTACTTACATGAAGTCAATGTGTAGAGGAAGAAGGTACGGGCGAGCGTGGCACCGCCCGGACCGCCGGATTCTCCCTTCCGATCTCGCGAAGTAGTTGCGGATCGATCAAACGCCTCGGCGTGCACTTCCCAGTCCACCGCATCGTCAAAGTAGAAGTAGGGATTGGTGATGAAGCTATCATTCTTGGAGAAGATGAGAAACTTGGCTCCCGGTTTGAGTACTCGGTAGACCTCCCGCATCATCTGCTGGATCGTCTCGTTGGTGCCTTCCTCCGTCTCACCTGTGGACAACAAGGCATCTGTGATGACGATGATACATCAGCATATCGCTCTCTAAACCAAGCTCGGGATATATAGAGCCCCTGCGTGAACGCGTCGGGTCAGTACCTAAACATCCCTTGTCCAGGCACACATCGAACGAGTCATCTTCCAGATTCAAGCGCTCAACGCTCATGACCTCATAGGTGCATCGCTGCGTACCAGCGTCACCCCCTTCTTCTCGTTCTCTGTTGCGTTCTCGTGCACCACCTTTTCCGAGCTTCTTGCCTTGCCCGCGCGCCGATGACGGGTTGCGCATCGCGTCGGTCTGCTGCCTTTCCCGCATCTTCTCAATGATCAGCTCGCAGTTGTCAATGTTTACCACCGTTACTGCGGGCAGCTCCGGATCAGACACTATCCGCTCGCCGACGACGGAGTTGCCACATCCTGCATGCAGATACAACAGCTGAGCACTGCCGCACGAGCATGTACCAAGACATTCCACACATTCCTGTAAACACGTACCTATGTGCAGGACACGCTGCTGGTCGTGCAGGTGCGCGAGCAGGAAGGGGCGGATGTCTGCGTAGAGTAGATACCACTCGTAGGTGTCTACGAAACCTGGCCCGCCCTCACTGTAGAAATCGTCCCAGTAGCCCGGACATGATGGCGTGGACACCTTGTTTGCTCCATTCCGGTCCATGCTGCAGATGAGAAAAGCTCAAGAAAACTAGAGAGAAAACTTAGCCCGCTTTTGTGACGTTTGTGAAAATGCGAAATCATTTCAATATCCAATTGTTTCATTTTTGCGCGAAGATCTGAAGAAAGCATAGTGGAAGCACGCAAAGATGAATGTGACGCAAACCGCGACTGAGTTTTTCACCAACACCAAAAAGACACCCGTTAACATCATAGATCGACCAATTAACAAAGGCAAAAAAGAGGTGCAGCTCCTGGTTGGTTTTTCGCAATTCAGTTTGTAGGGCGACCCATATTTTGCGCCATCTTTTTGCAATGGTGATGGATCAAAGTTTCTTTGTTTAAAAAATATTTAAATAACCAAATCAAATCAAATCAAATCAAATAAATAACCCTATTTTTCTGAAGGCTCACGCGAGTGGTAAACAGGTAGGACTGAGCGCTTATGCGTACCTCTTCTCCGAGTGGGTGCAGTACACGCAGACCAAGGTGACCAACATCGCCAAGTTCGAGGAAAGGTACACTTGCTCCATAACCGAGTCGACAACGTGCTACATTTTCTGATGATGCTGATGGTGACTGGTTGTGGTGGTTGCTGCTGTGATGTAGGTTGTCCGAGGTGGGATATCAGGTGGGCCTGCGCATGCTCGAGCTGCAGAGCTTCCGAGAGAAGAAGATCAAGAGGGAGATGGAAATCGTCGGTATTCTTGGTTTCATCTCGGTCAACGTATGGAAGGCCCTCTTTGGTGAGCGTGCTGACTCGCTCGAGCGAAGCACAGAGCACGATGATGAATGTAAGTGTCTTGTGAGCTGCTACAGGCACAAGTGCAAACTCACCCTGATCTCTCTCTGTAGACATGATTCGGATAAATGGAGACGTAATAGTCAACCGCTTTGTTTCGATCCCTCAAGACCTGCGAGAGGGAGGTCTCAATACTGCTGCCTTTGTGGCGGGCGTGGTCAACGGCGTACTTGATGCTGCCGAATTCGTACGCTTGCTACGGCTGTTCCTTCCTTGACCCTAAAGGGACTAACATTACCCCACAGCGTGCCAAAGTATCTGCCCACTTTGTGAAACCAAAGACTGTGATTCTCATCAAGTTCGAGCCCGAAGTCATTGCACGAGAAAAGCGACCTAAGGCTTAGTCGTCGTGTGGTGGAAACACCCATTTCTTCTTTCAGCACAACAATCTTACACTGTCAATTCAACTTTGTCGGAGGCCGTAGGTACACTTACTCCCCAACCGACAACCGGCTACGTGGAACCTCCTCTACTTCGGTTGTGGTCAAGGGAGCTGGATTACCAGGCAGGAGCAGTCTCATCTTCAATGGTAGCTCGCTATCCTCCTGTAGGAAAGCAGAGTGGCGCAGTGGAAGCGTGGTGGGCCCATAACCCACAGGTCGATGGATCGAAACCATCCTCTGCTAAGGCCCTTCTCCTTTTGTTCCTCCTTCCTCTTCCCTTCTCTGCTTTGCTTCTTCGCCCAAGGTTCTGGCTTACTTCTCCGAAAGGTGCATTTTTTAAATTTCACACAAAAAACACATTGGGGGCAACGCAGAACGGAACCTTATGGTTCTGCATGCAGTTACTTCCCTGCGTGTGCTTTGCCTCACGTGCAGGCAGCCGTCGCTAAGGCCATACCTGATGTGGCCGTAGCACAGAGTTCAGGCAAGCAACTGAGCCACAGGCTGGGTCGTACAATGCATTAGCCAATCAGACAGATCCCTTTATTTTTGTCGACACTATCTGCGGAATGCGGCGAACAGCAAGGCGCAATAGTGGGCAGATTTCGGTGGATGGTGGGCCACAGGATCATCGTGGCGCGGACCGATCGGACTCAGGGTAATACTCACACCATCCCAGCACCGTACGCCCGGTTCTTCTTTTTGGCTTAAAGGAGAGAGACAACGTGGCACCACCCAGCTTTGGCAGGCCCGACAATCAGCACCACTCACCAACGAGCCAAGGAAGGAGGCAGAGAAGGGAACAGGTACGCGTTTCCCCAGCTCATCGTCTTCATGATGTGCCCTTCTTTTCGGTTCCACTGCTGTGGTTGGCTGTCTTATTCTGTGGATGGGCCCCATTCGTCCGGTGTCTCCGCCCCTGGGCGATTGTCGATGTATCTGTCTCACCTGTACAATGCTTACCGCCATCAACAGCAGGAGTAGCGCAACAAGGTAGAGACCTGAGCTAGAACATTATCATGCAGCAGGTGGAGAGCCCTAGGGCGATACGTGTGACGGACCTTGCTGGCGTAGAATGTGTCGTGGGCCTCTGCGTCGCCGCGCTCATCCTGTGGCTCGCCCGCCGCAGGCGCATCCACGCCAGCACTGCCGAGAAGAGGCCGCGCCAAACCGCCCATGAAGCTACCAACAACGCTGTCGAGTCCGTAGACAGCGATGAAAAAGAAGCCGATGACGAACAGCAAGAAGAGGATGAAGACGAAGATGCAGATGAAGATATGGTGGTGATCGAGAAGCAAGATGAGGCTACAACTGGAGATGATGCCGATGCTGAGCCGGAAGAGAGGGAGGCGGAGACATCCGAAGCTGTCGAGCTGAAGGAGGAGAACGAAATGAAAGTTGAGAATGAGGAAGAAGGCGCAAAGCAAGAGGAGGGAGACGTCAACCAAGCCGCGAGCACTGACGTGGAGGAGAGGGAACGCGTGATGGCCATGCTGGCATCTCAGTTCGGCTCGGCGTCCATGACAGAGAGTGTGGTGGCCATGGCGGAGTTCCTCGTCCTTGACACTCCCTCGGCCGAGGAACTGCGCATGCGCATGGAAGACCCGGCCACTGTCGATGCCAGGGACGGCGAGGCTGGTGCCTCGGAGGAAGCCGATGTAGAAGATGAGACCGAGGAGCAGGACGAGACAGCTCCCGAGGCTGCGGACGCACTGGAGGAATCCAACTCTTCTGAAGTGATGACCGCATTCTGGGCCAGATGCGAGAACAAGGAGCAGTGCAGCCTCTGCAACGTGCCTTTCTCCTTCCTCGTTAGGAGGGTACGTCACTCGCCCTTCGGTCCGCCTGCATGTTCATCAGCAGAATATCTCACTTGCCCTGGCATCCCTATCTCCTCTCATGTCCCAGCACCATTGCCGCAAGTGCTGTGCCTCTGTGTGCGCAGGGTACGTGGCCTTCCTCTCTAGTGAGCTTCACAATCACCAGCTGATTGTACCTATGATCAGCTGCTCGGCGCATAGAACGGCCCTGCCCGAGTTTGGCGGTAGCATCGAGAGAGTGTGCGACCGCTGCTGGCCCGCCTTCTCCGCTGAAGTCGGAGAAGAGGCTAACGAGGCAAACACGCCGGCCAACTAAGTTGATACGTCTCCCGCCAAGAAGATCACCTCTGACAAACGATGTAGTTGCGCGCCACTTTCAAAGCTAGTTAGATCAAGTGCATCTGGGTCGAGAATACGAGCCTTCGTTTTGGAATCGCGGGAGTGCATCAGACTACACAACTTCGAGCGAAGAGGGGAAAGTGAAGAAGAGCCTTCTATTCATTCCCAATCTCACTCTTCTCGTACATAAATATCACTTCAATCAGCAGATGGACTGGAGTCAGCTCTTGCTAGCGAGTAAAGGGAAACGATATTGACGTGAGTCTTACCTGGAATAAAAGGCCTAGGCTACCAGCTCCTGATAGAGCTCAGTACGGCGTTCAATATGAATAGGATCACGTCTTCGTGACTCCTCATATTCCAGTTTCTTAGGCTCGATGTCCGCGTACAAAAGCTCTCCACCCTCACCTCCAGCTTTACACAGAGCAGCTCTATGAAGGTAGGTTTAGTGAGGATACCCAATGACTGAGGATATTCGTACCCGGTAGGAGCCGTGACAGAACTCAAACCGCAGAATTGTGATCCACCCTCTTCGCCAGCGTGGTTCACGTACGCCACAAAGATCTGGTATTGAATGTGAGTTGCTGAGGAAAGGGGCGACTTCAAGCAGTCTTACCTTGTTCTCGAAGGCCCGCGCTTTTACTGTTACTTCAGCCGCAAACGGATCCATACATGCTTCATAAGAGATAGAATATTGAGATTTACTTGGTTGATTCTTAACTTGCCCATCTTCACAGGTACCTGTTGGCACTAGAATGAGATCGGCGCCGCGCAGCATTAACACACGCGAGGGCTCAGGAAACTCAACATCTGATGAAAAAGTGGTTATCTAGATTGATCCGTGAACGAAAAGCTGATCCTAAAAAGCTGACTCACCCCAGCAAATGAGGAGACCAATGGACACACCACCGATCGCCACTACGGGCGCTAGACAGCTGCCAGGAGTGAAGTATTTCTTCTCATAGTCTCCCCATAGATGTGTTTTCCTGCCATCAATGTTAAAAACGTTATCACCACATGGCCAGTCTATGGAGCAGCCAAGACGTGCCTGTAGTTCAGCCGAGTGTTCCCCTCTGCATCAATCAAGATGGCCGAGTTGTAGTAGGTGGTCTTGGTGCCATCGATAACCTTTTCCGGATACCCAAAGACGATATGGACTCTGTTGGCCTTAGCTACCGCAGCCATAGCCTGTGTACAGTGATGAGAGTACCAGCACAACATTCACATTGATCAAGTTCTCTCAGCATCATACTATCATCATGTACATCATCACAACCAACAAACTACAAAGGACAAACAATGAGACCCAAAGGTACCTGGATAGAGGGACCATCCACCGGTTCAGCATCAGCGTGCAGCACGTCTCCCACGTTGTACCCAGTCAGGAAGAGCTACATGTAAACAATGACACCATATGAGACATTTCTTTTTTCTATATTTATCATTTTTAGGATACTATATTTTTATTTAAATTTATTCGTTTATTTTATTACCTCCGGAAAGCAAATAACGAGTGGAGCATTGTTTTCGGAACCGCGCGTCGTGGCAGCTTGCTCGACCACCCTTCGGGCTGTGTCGAGGTTATCCGCCTTCGTCCGCACCCCGCCGTACTGGTAGATGCCCAACCGCAGCATGCTCCAGTTTGTCCTTTATTTAATGTTATTTTAAGTTTCATTTTCACAAATTACGTAATTATTTCTCTTCTACATTAAACGCCTTTAGAATTTTGAGAATTCGTTGACTACATGGAGTAGCTTGCACAAGATGACTTCAGTGTATCCCATCTAAAACAGGAATACCTATCGTGAAAACGAGATCAGTAGCTCAAGATGAATGCAACGTTGTCAAGCGATCCCAAGGTTGAAGTGTTCAGCCTGACCTCCGGTCCAAAGAGGTCCACTGCGGGCCATCACAGGAATGCCAGCTGCCGAGAGCCTTCGACACGTTGAGCGCAGCTTGAAAGCCTTTGAGGGAATCTAGCAAGATTGCTACAGATGCTCATTCAAATCATTTAAACGGTGGTTCAGTGCTTCGAGGAAGGAACGAGAAGAAGAGTAACAGAACACAACATATCATTATTTGTTGAGAAAAGGCCAATTTCGAATGACACGGCGCCAGGAGTAGGTTCCCAACACAGCGAACAGCACCATCGTGTGCAAAACTGTGCATAGAATGGACCACCCTCAGTCACTACAGTCAACAACAAACAAGGCGGAACAAACGTACGCGCAAAAACAAGAAGCGGATGCGAGAAGGTCGATCCGTCTTGTACGGGTACGCAGATGGCCATCAAGTTGTTGGCCACGTGCAAGGCTATCGGTTCCCATATCGAGCCGAGTAGTAAGAATCGAGCACAATAGAATAGCCCGATCTCCAGACCAAGTAGCACCTGAACACGCGCATGATTGTTACGTGTTCTGGTGCATTACATAATTAGGTTGGGCGTACCTGGAGCAGCACATAGATTGATGAGAATCGGCCATTCAAGATGTTGACGATGTGAAATACTCCGAATAGCAAATTCGCGATGATACCACACTTGAAAGGGTCACGTGATCTGCAATTGATACGGGATCAGCCTGGGCAAGTTGTAGTGCAGAGTTCTGATATGCACCTTCGATAGAGGAGGTAAAACAGACAGCCGCGGAAGACAACCTCCTCCTTAATTGGATTGAAGAGGATCAAGTTAAACATGTTGAAGTAGCCCACTAGTTTTGGTCCTTGAGAGGACTCTGACTCAGGCGTAAAGAAGTTGTTGAAGCCCATGTACCAACTTCCTGTAAGTGCCTGGGGAACAAGTAAGTTCGCGTCGCTGAAATCAGAAGGAAGCCTACCTGAATGCCGATAAGGACGAACATTACAAAGAGCTGATAGGAAATAATGTACACCGTAAGCTTGCTCACTCGTGGCGTGCGCAGCCCTAACCTGTAAACAGAAACTGAACCAGCTAGCTGCAATTAGCGCAAGCGAATGTAAAGATTACCAATGCGGAAGATCCTCGATTCTTGACTGAGTCGTGCTGACGCACCGGTACAGCATCCACCCAGCAACAATAGCGCAAGCCAGAGCACAGAGCAGAAAGTGTAACACAATCATCACTCCGTCGCTGCCACACATGTAAGTTCACCAACGCCACTCCATAAAGATTCAATAAATACCTGAGAATGAGACATGCGATTGTGTGGATCCACGTCCCCACAATGGCAGCAAGCGATCCATCCCCGCTCGGAGCTAAACACTGTGCACAACCAGTCATTCTGTCATCAGCGAGTCGCATGCTCCATTGTCCATCAAAGGAAAACCAGCAGCGTCATCAGTGAGCAGCACGCCGGCCCACTCTCCGATCTTTGAATCATGATGAGGAATACAGCGCACACAGGCACCAGTGACATACCTGGCGCAGTGCGCTGGAGTACGACGGTGGGTTGTCAACGAGGGAGAGGATGAGACCTGCGAGCGTCGGGCACACCAGCACCAGCACGAAGTATTCCCCCATGCTGAACACAGCTTCCACCGCACCCAACACCAGGGACGTCTCCAACCGGGCCCGAACTGCCTTTTCTGTTTTTTTAAATTCTTAAAATTAAGAATTTTAAAAATATTAGCATATAATTTTCTCTTGGCAAGAAAAAGGGGAGACAAGTGTACCACTGTGGTCACATGCTGCGGCTTTGGGAGTAGCCTCCCTTGGTGGCGGGCGTGTCCGCACGGTGGCCATCTTTTGCGTAAGGTAAGGACGACTGCAACTCTAAGAATTTGTGGTATGTGTCGCGGAAATTTCGCCTTTCTTTCTCGTGGGAAAGAGAGTGTTCCAGCTCAATCAGGTAGAATGGGCAGGACTCTGGAATGGTTTAGCTTTATTCTTACAACATTACAGGTTTTGTTATATTGAAAGGGGAAGCAATAGCATGAGGGGTTCCTTTTCTTTGTTTTATATACTCAAACCATTGGGGTCTTGTTTGCTTAATATGTACATGCATGATTGATGAATGATTGTAATGAGTGCTGTTCTTTGGCAACTCATCTGCCTTGCCCATCCAGAACACTGCCTGGTGTTGTGATCCTGCACCTGGAAAGAGCAAGTGGAAACTGAAAGATTTACACAAGAAAGACTTTCATATCAGATGGGCATCATCAGGTCCATGACAACCCCTTGTCTTCACTCTCGCTTGTCCACTCCTGAAGCGTCAACCCTCTCGTTACCGATTGCTTGGCCGTCTGGAAGTCACCTAATGTCTGCACATCCCGGTGTAAGATGACATGAGCAAAGAGAGAATAAATTGGGGTTATGAAGTTGGTGTACCACGTGAGCAGCGTGAAGGTCCCTCCGTAGGCTGACAAGAGCAGCTTCCTGACACAGACTCTGTAGTTCAGCTCCGCTCCAACCCTCTGTCTGCACGCCAAAACAGAACAACACAGCGTTGGTGCATGTAGTTACACCGGTAAGCCTCCTACCTGCGCTGCCAACATGGATAGCTTCACATCTAATTCTAGCACCATACGGCGTGTGTGTACTTCCAATATCTGCTGCCTCGTGTGACAATCGGGAAGTGGAATCTAGGCATTCGGATCCGTAAAATGAGTGGTCTCCTTTCTCCGATCAGACTAACATGGCTCTGTACCTGCAGTACCTGGTCGATCCGCCCAGGGCGTATAAGTGCTGAGTCCAACATATCCTCCCTGTTCGTCGCCGCCTTGTGTAGAGAAACATCAGATGCTTAGGTATGATGACGATCTTCAGGACGGAAATCATGTACAAGCAATAAAACTCCAGCTGACTTTTCCACTCCATCCAACTCGTTGAGCAGGGTGGAAAGCACACGAGCTTGCACACCATCTCCGGAGCCCTCTGTAGAAAGAGATGAGTTGACTCTAAAACTAATCGATAACAGGCAGCGAACCTTCGGGCGTTGCTCGTTTGGATACAATGCAATCTATCTCATCGATGAATACAACGGCCGGAGAGTTTTGCCGGGCCTATTGATGATAATCACATGATGAGTTCCTGCTAGGGACTGATGTGTAAGTAGAGGGCTGACCTTCTTGAATGTGTCGCGGATAATTGCTTCAGAATCGCCCAAATAAGGAGAATATAATGATGCAGCATTCAGGGAGAAGAAGCTCTGACCGCATGATGACGCGATAGCCTGCAGATAACATTTAGCACTATAAAACAGTAGATTTCAATGTACGTACTTTTGCCAGAGTGGTTTTTCCGCCTCCTGGAGGGCCCACAAGTAGTATTCCGCGCGACGGTTCGATGCCCAGGTGTTGAAACGTGGCCTTGTAAGTAATTGGCCACTCCACAGTTTCAATCAGTTTCTGTATGATATCAGGATCAACTATGGCTGCTGTGACTAAAGCAAACAAAGGTCTCACCTGTTTGATAGACTCAAGGCCTCCAATATCAGTCCAGCCTGTCTTATTGACATCAACGATCATACCTCTTCGGCAAGATCCGTACATAGTGGTCAAAACTGCGTCGAAGTCCTCAGCGAGAACTTCCGCTGTCGGTGGTTGTCTGAAGCGCATGGTTAGATCGAAACGGAAGACTCGCTGTGGCCATCAAGGGGAGCATACACAGATTCGATCGCGCTACGCAAGCGTCGCTTTATAGCGCGAAGTGCTGCTTCGCGACAGAGAGCAGCTATGTCGGCTCCTACAAAGCCAGCCGTCAATCCAGCGATTTTTCCTGATTGGATGTCAATGAAGTGTGGACAAATCCTCAGACAGAGGTGAAGCGCACCCAGATCAACACTCTCGTGAAGGGGCATGGCCCGGGTATGTACACGTAGAATATCGCGTCGCTCCTCTTCATCTGGCGGTCGAATCTCTATTTCGCGGTCAAGTCTTGACCGAGCTGTGAGAATGAGACACCAAAGGATAGTATTCCAGGTGCAAGTACCTGCCTGGCCTTCGAAGCGCTGGATCAAGAGAGTTTGGCCTGTTTGTAGCTGCCACTACGAGGATCCTCTGCCTCTGCTTCAGCCCATCCATCAGAGTAAGTAGCTGGGCCACTACTCTGGACTCAGTTGAATGGGCATCTTCTCGTTTGGGACAAAGTGCATCCTTTACGACGCTTCGTGCGTTAGTATAAAGTTACTAGATGGGTGCAACAGCTTGACGTACTATTTCATCGATGAACAGGATCGACGGCTGAACCTTGCCGGCCTTGTCAAATACTTTCCTCAATCTGCTCTCCGTCTGCCCAGCATACGCTGCATAAAGCTCACCTCCGTTTATCGTCAACATTGGAATGTCGTAGTGCCTGTTAACTATTGTAAGCCTTTCTCGTCAGAAGAAGAGAATCGAAGGGCCAAGTACTCAGCTACTGTTCGCACGAGCAATGTCTTGCCGACTCCGCTGGGTCCCTTGAGCAGCAAACCCTTTGGAGGCTCTATAGAGAATCGCTCTAGGGCGCTAGGAGCAACGAGAGAGAAGTATACTAACTCTCGCAGTGACGCCAGGCCACTTTTCAATCCACCGATCGACGCGATTTTGGCACCTTTGCTCTTTGCCGCATCGGCTGGTGTTACCTCTTTATCCGTAGTAGTCTGCAATGCTTTCTGTGTGTGCTGACCGACCTCAGCTACTGAAACGGGCTCCTTCGTGATGATGCTGATCTTTGTGCCGCTGTGCACTTGCACAATGGTCCCTTCCGGTACCGTGGCAGCTACTCTCAAATGAAAGGGAGCGTGCGCCGCACCCACTGTGAAGCCGGACTGGAGAATGACTCGCTCAAGATGGCATCGCAACTGATTACATTCACATGAAGTATGTATGAGTCATCGTGGCCACGGCACAAGTGGAGCGAGGTCGAGTTGATGGCGTACCTCCAACTCCGTCGCGGTGCAAGCCGAGAGGGACACGAACGACACCGACCGCGCTGGCTGCACGCTGCAGGGCACAACGGTGCCCTCCTCTGCATCGCCTCCCCTGCCGTCCTGCTCGCTCAGCCTTTGACACACAAGCTGGTCGGCCTCTACAAAGGCTGTTTCGCCCTCTTGCCGGCTCGGAAAGGCACGCACTAGCACTTCCTAGCCGTGCGGTTTAAAATCAGTAAAAAATATTAATTTGGAAATCGAATTAAATCATGTCTTGTTAAAAAAACAAAAATGAATATTAATCTGTCTTTTTGTATTCAATTTGCATGCACCTTCGTGGGAGAACGAATAAGGCATGGAGAGCCGAGAGCAAGGCCGAGCGTTCGCATGGTCCCAATGCTGAGGCGGCACTTGCCTGAACCTTCATCTTCACGCCAAGCTGGCAACATCCACACCTGTTTTCCCGCCATTTCGCATCCTCTCAAGAGAGATGAAAAATCGCGGACGAGATGAGGCCTTTGTGTCTTCAACGAAATATTCTGGCGTTTTCGCTCTCTTTTCGTTTGTGCCGAAAAGCTGGAAAAAGTCGGAGAAAAGGTACGTACCCTGCCCTACTTCCCATTTCGTTTCTCGCGAGCGCGCGTACACATATCTACAGCCGGGTGAATCGCGATGGCGCTGTTCGTTGGTACGGTCTACTCCCCCTTCATCTTCGCCACCATTACCGCAGTCATCATCAAGAGGAATTACACCACCTGCCCTACAAAATTTATACATTCGTATTATGTATACATAACTTGCCGAGGAGTAGCAGTTTTTTTAATTCCTTCATCTACCTTCAAATTTAAAGTGTGTGCATTGCCCAAAGAGCTGCGCGAGTGGTGGCCCCTTGCGACCTGAGCCGCTGGCGGGCAATCAACCTTCATCACCCCACCGCATCTTCAGCGCCCGGGCGAATGGCCGCCGCTGCCGTCCCTGAGCTAACGCTGATGCTGGTGACAAATCGCATTGCATGTTAGACTGGTACCAGTTGGGTAGTTAATTTCTAACATAATTTGGAATCCTATCGTGCGTTTTGTGTGGCGTCCTTTGTGCTTGCAGGACGTTTGCCGCTAGATGCGCGTTCTCGCGATCTCGAAGACCTGTTCTACAAGTATGGCCGCATCATCCGCTGCGATGTGAAGGTTGGTTTTGGTTTCGTAGAGTACGAGGACAGACGTGACGCCGAGGATGCTCTCCGTGATCTGGTATGCAAATCTTGTTCAACATCACCTCTTTTGAAGGCTGGCCAGTGACTGACCGTATGTGGATGTTAGGACGGTGCTTACTTGCTGGGCAAGCGTATTGCCGTCGAGTGGGCCAGAGGAGAGAGGGGTGCTCCAAGGGGCGGCGGCGGCGGCGGCTCTCGATGTACGTACCCTCCCTGTGTGTAAGCCTTACAATTCTGCGCTAACATGGCCGATGTTGTTGTTACCCTTCCTCCAGCCGATGTTTGCTTCAGGTGTGGCGAGGAAGGTCACTGGGCTCGTGATTGCAATCGCCCACCCGGTGGTGGCGGTGGCGGCTACCGTGGCCGTTCTCCTCCCCGTCGCAGGTACAGCCGCAGTCCCTCGCCCAGGAGACGCTATAGCCCTTCGCCACGACGACGCTACAGTCGCAGCCCTTCGCCGCGACGCAGGAGCCCCTCACCAAGGAGGAGTCCCTCGCCCAGGCGCAGGAGTCCCTCGCCGAGGAGGAGCCCTTCTCCACGCAGGAGCCCCGAGAAGAGGGCGCGCAGTCCTTCGCCAGGCCAGGACAGGCGTTCGCCTTCTCCTGCGCGCAGAAGTGCGTCGCCTCGCCGCAGTCCTTCGCCGCGCAGAAGCCCCTCGCCGGCAAGGAGGAGCCCTTCGCCTAAGCGCAGACGCACGAGCGCCTCGCGCAGTCCTTCACCAGGACAGGACAGGCGTTCGCCTTCTCCTGAGCTCAAACACTCGCCTTCCCACGCTCCCGCTGCTCGAACTCCATCGCCTGCCCCTGCTGATGACACCAACGGCTCTGCGTAAACGCCAGGACTCACACCGGGCACTTTCTTCACCTTCCCTCTTGTTTATGCCAACAGTTCAATAAACTTGTGCTCCAGACGCCAATACCTGGCAAGTAGGGAAACGTAATCGTAGCACTGGATCTGGCCTTAGATGTTGGAGGCGAGCGCAGCATCGTCATCACCTTCGAGACAGCGGTTGAAGAAGTCCAAAACGCTCTCCATGGAAGGACGCTTGTCCGTCGATGCATGCCAGCACTTCTTCATCATCTTCTTGAACTCGACAGGACAATCAGGAGGGATCTGAGGYCGYTTGCCTTCGAGCACATCGAGAGAGACGCCCATGAAGTTGCGACCTGCGAAAGGCTGCTTGCGAGTCACCACCTCCCACATGATGATCCCGAACGAGAACACGTCGGCCCTCTCGTCGTACTTCTCTCC
>CDEZ01023895.1:949-20235 GCA_000826365.1 Acanthamoeba royreba
ATGTCTCATTGAGACTGTAACCGTTGTCCCAGACCAATTTGGCCAGTTTCGAAACCTGTGGTGTTAACGTTTCAGTTTTTTGAATTCCAGTTACGTAACTGGAATTCAAAACATTCAAAACTGTGGTAAGGAGTGTCAGGCAAGCGCGCCTCTTGCCTGTGCCCTTGGCCTTCCTTTGCGTGTGCACGAGGTACCACTGTGGACACAACGTGTACGGGCTTGGCTTGTCTCCGCAGTGATCTGTCGTGCCGGGGCAAGCGTGCGTGGGCGCAAGCTTCTACCTGTCCTGCTTGCACGTGGTCCGGCTACGCCATTGCCTCCCAACTGGGGGTTCTGGGGTTTGTCGTCGTACCTTTTCTTTTTTCTCCGCGGGTGGACACGAGGCGGCATGAGTTTCAAGTAAAGTGATTGCCGTGTCCGGTAATAACCGCCAATCTCATTGATTTCAATGAATTCACTGTACTTATGTCCGAATACACGTGCGGTAGGGCCCAATTTTCCTTTGCTGGGTCGATCTGGAGTGCGATCCACCTGCTCTCCCGCCTATGGCAGACGTCCAGCTTCATACATTTCTTTGAAGCACCTACCACAGGGCGGAACGCCCGGGAACGGCGCAACCACGGGGGACACGGGGGTACGTTTGCGTGTAGAGCTTCCTTCGGCATTCGTCCTCTTTTCTCTCGTCCCTTTCACGTCGTTCTCTCCCTCTTGGTGTCGTCACACCACCATCAGCCGTTCTCTTTCTCGCTCAAAGTTGATCAGCCCAAGGACTCTATTTAGGTCCCAGGACTGAGTGTCAAGTGTTAAGTCCTATTCGCTAAGTGGTCTCTCATCTGCCCGCACGAACATGCGAAGAGATGGCAGTTCCCCACCCGCAACGTCTTCCGCCCCGGGCTTGAACGACGCAACTCCATCCCCAAGCACCCAGGCCGCCGCCGGTCAGGTCACGCCGGCGCCTCTTCCCCAGCTGCTCCCGCTTACCGTGCACCACCCCGCTGCGTTGACCGCGATCTTTGCCGCCGCCAGTTCGACTTCATTGTCATCTTCTTCGTCGGGTTCGGCTATGACTCCCATCTTTCCGGTAGGCGGCTCTTTGCTCGCTCAGCAGCCTCAGCTACGGCCCTTGCTGATGCCCCATCCTTCGCCCTTCTACCTGGCGCCCACCGTCTCCCTGCCGCCCGCTCAAGCCTCAGGCCTCCCCTACGCCCTGGCCTCTCCGTCTGGGCAGCCGCCTACTACGACCACTACCGTTTACCAAAAGTGCGTTCTCCCTTCCTTTCTCTTCCACCTCTTCTTTCCATCTTTCCCATCTCGGTCTTCACCATCAACAAGATCTTCAAGTACTGCCGACCCGAGAAGTCATCTCTTTTCCGCGTCCGTCACGGACGTTGATGATGAGTACTCGTAGAGGGGCGCGACAGGGTTCTTGATGGGGCTGGAGCTTGACCGGTGTCAACACACACACACATGACACGCATCATCGGTACTCACTCGTTCCGCGTACGCAAAATAGGATTCAGATGCAGATCGCCGTACAGCCACCGCCCAAGACGGTGTACCAGCGCATCCTAAAGCCCTTCCCGTCGGTCTACCTCATCCTTCCGCCACTTCACGGACAAGGTAGAGGACTTGACCACATCGTGTACATGGGAAGGCCATGTTTACTAAGTAGGCGGTGTATGTGCATGTCACTTACGTTACCATAGCTGGAGATATTCTTGGCGGACTATACGAGGCCCTCAACGCCAAGACCCACGAGGAAGGCGTGTTCGTGGAGGTGTCCGTCATTCGCAGCGACAATGGGGACACGCTGGAAAGATCCATCGACGGGCAGACGACTGCGAGACTCGAGAAGGTACGACTGCGCATCTACCTGTCACAGTCGAGAATGTACATGACCCTAATCTCTCATCTTTCGCTTCCAATCCATCCAGACCGGATGGAACACAGGGGTGTACACGGCCACCTTCAAGAAGATCAAGTTGCTCACAACTTCGCAGCAAAAGTCAGGCGCTAAATTCTGTCTCAGCTTCCGCCTCAAGTGTAGCACATTGCCGTTGGGCTCCATGGCCGATATGGTAGTCGTCTCCAACCCGATCGAAGTTTTCTCTCACTCTCAGTATCTGGGGAAGTCGGAAGGTGCGCAGATAACATCATATCGTGGTCATAGGAGACAATGCTTGACGTTTCCAATTTGTGTTGTTCTTACAGAGGAGGCTAGGACGAGGAGTCTACCAGGAGCACTCAAGTATGCTGATAATCCTGCCGGTCTACATCTCAAGCTCATGGAATCAATTCACGTAGGTCCCCATTCACTTGTCTGGCACGCCTCGGGTGAGTGACCAATTGCTCCTACTACAGGCGTTCAAGGAGTTGGGCGGCTCTCCGGACACGCTGATCAACTACATCACCGCAATATATAGCCACAACAGTTCCATTCCTCCTTCCATGGTTCCTCTCTCCCAGTACCCTATCTTCACCCTGCAGCCACAAGTTGAAGGATTAGTACCCGTGATGCCTAGCTTGCAGCCACCAGCTTCGCAGGTAGTTGGTATGCCACACTGCATCTCTCCGTGGTGGGTTTCTACTAGATCTAAAGCAAGGTTCAGTTCCCAAACAGGGTTCCTCTCCTCACAGCTTGGCCGACAGCAGAGAGGCGAATGTACTCCATGACCCAGAGCCATCATTCCCAGTAACCCCCTCTGCTCAACGATCACCGCCGAGCTCGCGACTACCATCTTCTCCAACTTCCTCTCCTCCTCCGATACATGCACATCTGTCCTCTCACTCTGATACTATTGTAACTCGTACACATCAGGATAGACCTTCTGGTAGGTCTATCACTCCACTCCCCACCATTCCCTCGATGCTTCCGGGGATTGCATCACTACTGGCCTCGACGATGGCCTCGACAACACAGACGAACGTACCAGGACCACCGGCATTGCAGCCAGGCGTTACATTCAACTCTGACGGTATCACTGGCCCATCGACCGCGTCACTCCTCTCCTCGTTCCTCTTGGCTCCCTTGCACTCCTTGTCGGAGGCAGCCCAAGGACAAGCCAAGCGCAAGGAGCCTGAGATCCAATCGACGCGCACCAAGGAATCTTCTCGAGCTCACTCTAGAAGTGCCGAGGACGCCGACGCGGACTGGACGCCCACCAGGCGATCTCCCAAGCGCCGACGCACAAGTACTGATTGATGTTCCCGCCAAAAAGTTATTTATTTTTCAAATTCCTCAATAGGATATAATTTACAATAAGAGATCTTTGGAATTCAAGTTATGTCCCACATCTCTTGCTGATGGAGGGGAAGAGGTGGGTATTTGATACCTCGCGCGATGCTTCTCCCTCAACGACTTGGCCCAGTGACATGGCCCTGCCTGAGTTCTTGCGCGAGCGCCACGCCGCGGAAGTGGCAGAGGTGGCCCAATTCGACTCGCTCATGGCGCGCAAGGTGAAGCAGATGTCGCCCTCCAAACTCAAGGACATCGCCCTCGTGGTCGGGATTCCCTTCTATACTGAGATCTCCAACATCATCTCGGTACTGATTTTTTGTTTTCATTCTTTTTCATTCATCTTGGATAGATCTCTTCATCTAATCTTTGTGGCCGGCACACCCAGGTACTGGTTACGCTGCGTGAGGTCTTTCAAGAGCGGCGACAGAGGTGTCTGCTGTGCGTGATTGGCGAGTGCGCGCGATCGGACTATGTGCAGATGATCGACGCCTCGGAGATAGAGGAAGGTGAGTGCTGGGAGCAAGAGCGGTACACGACATCACACTACTGTCCTTTGTGTCTGCCGCGCATGCAGTGTACTTGATGGTTCAGTATGCGCAGGGAGGGAGATTGATGGCATGTTGATTCACACAAACACTGATTGCTGCTGATGACTGTGTGATGGATGAGTAGATTCGTAGGGATTGAGACATTGTGGAAGCCACTGCCTCAGTACTCGCAGAAACCGTGGACCGTGCGCGCGCTCCAACTCGTGGCGGCAGCAGCGAACGGTGGCAATGGTGAGCCTGCATTTTCTGCTGGCTATGAGCTGGTGCTGCTTACCAGGGATCCCGATGGCATCCAGGGGCACACCTGTTGGTGATCGATGCCGACATTCAGTTCAATCACTGGGAGCTCTCGGCCAAGAGTCTTGTTGTCGCTCTGCTGAATCCCCTTCTCGTCTATGATAGACATCTCTCTGGTGTGTATCTCCCACTTGCCGTACCTCTCTAACAACTCACAAGTTCTCTTTAGAAGGGATGGTATCAGATGAGGTTCAGCGATCACCACCTGTTGTGATTCACACATCCGAGACAATTCCTGCCTCTCCATCGACTTTAGAAGCTACATCGTTCCCAAGTGATCCACCCTCGGCTGCTATGGTAGTTCTTAACGCTCCACGCAGCTTCATCGCTGATGACGGACTCGTGCACCTCTTTTCCTTCTTGTTCGTCTACGCTGTTCTCGGTAATCCACTTCGTTATCGCTTGGTGTGAACTTGCTGATCACTAACAATTTACACAGGAATCGAGATTCATCAGATTTATGGAGGAGAGTTCTCCGTGCATCGTGAGTTGAACAAACAACTACTGCAGGATCACACTCTGTTCTATCGAGACTCCTACTGTATGGAGTGCCAGTTTGCGTGCCGGTCCGTCCTTAGCAGTGCTGCTCATGAGGGTGGAAGCAATCAACGACGCGTGGAAGCGTTGAAGCAGAAGGAAAAAGATGAAGCCGATAAGGAAGTAGAGGGTTCGAAGAGGCCTGCCGCTTCATCACAAGGCGGTGGAGTATTAGAGTGGCTAATGAAGGGCAAGTGGCATGCCAAGATCACACTTAGTAAGTTGCTCACCTTTGATGCCAAATCTGGAAGGACGCGCCTCGACTTCGTGACGGAGAAGCTCTTTGACGACGCTCTCTTGTTCTCTTCCTTAGGCATTGGTGGCGATGACTCCTTGCATACAGTAAGTCTCCTCCTGCAAGATGTCATCCATTCTGTACCTAACGCTGGCGTGTGATCAGAGGGTCCTTAACGGTACAGGCGGTTTGTCGAAGCGACAGCATCCCGATCCTCGCCTACAATCAATGCGTGTTCTTGCACCGACAGCCGCAAGAAAAGAGCTCCACACCGCCTCGAAGTCGTACTACGAACGCCTACTGACCAATTACCTCACCCAAGGTACTGCTTGTTAGGCAACTGTTGCATCTTGTAGGAGTTGAATGAGTTCCGATATCCGTACCAGGATCAGCCGATCTTCCTTTGAATAGCAGCCTAGTACAAGATTTACTTCCGGCGTTGCATTCTAGAGCCTGGAGGCAGCGAAAGGGACAAGAGGGCTATAGCTTCATTGTTGCAAGGCCACAGCCGGTATCTCTTCGTTTCAACGACTTGTCTGGCTTGAATTCTCCATTGATTGTTTCCCATGGCTGCTCATTGATAGAGTTGGACGGAAGCAGACCAAGAAATGTACTTTGTTTTCGGCTCGCGGGATTGGGCCAAGCACGTTGTGGAACTGCTTCACATCTATCGTAACTCAACCGACGAGAAGCAAAGGTACGTACTGACTCAAGTGAGGCATGCCTCGCGATTACTAAACAAAAGGTTTTAGGCGGGCTGTCATAGAGGCCAACAGGCTCGTGTGGTTGATTGGTGCCATAGCTTTTCTTAACGATTGTGTCGCTGGTTCGTGGGGCCAGATGCTTACGCTCATGCATCAGGTTCGATTTCCTATTCGGAGAAATGATAATTGCTCACTGCATCCGTATTCGTTGCCAGGAGTACGCGCCGGTCTTCCGCGAGGCCTACTTAGCTCACTTCTTGAGGAGACCACCTCCTTCACCGTAGTACCCAACGATTCATCAGTTGCATGCACGGCTGCGAGTGATGCTTCAACCTCCTCTGTACTCTTGCGTCCAGTGAGACGTAAAATTTATGTACCCAAACTAGCCCCTATTACTTAATCGCTATGTGTAGGCTGCAGCGGCTATCTTGCGATCGCGGCGCTCGCGCTGCTGCCGAAGGCTATCAAGGCGACGAGCACGGTAGCGGACGAAGGTATCAAAGGTGGGCATTAGCGCCAAGTACTCCCTCGCGGAGACGTACACGGCGCGAGTCTCCCTGTCACGTCCCTTTTCGGTTCGTCTGACCTCGTCGTCGAGCTGTCTGTTTCGAATGTCGATCAGGATGGCGCAGAACCAGTGTTCGTTGGCCTGTCGCCCAAAAGTGGGTTTGTCGGCGGTATGATGGCGGATGGAGGCATAGATCTCTTCGATCTGCTGGCCCAACTCCCTCACATCTATCATACTGGAATCAACTTGCGATGATCGTGACTCCAAGAGCACGGATAGATGAGGATAATAATGCAGCAGCTCTGCGAGTCGACCTATACGCATCACCTCGTTGATCTGCTTCTCGTCGATATACTCCCCTGTGCTTAAATCAAGCGGCTGTCATAATGAACATGTTGGTAAGAATGAAACACGCCGAGAGACATAGAAGCGGCGTACCCCTTTGTCGTGCGTCAGTATGGTGGCTGCGACGTACTCTGGAGACTTGATCTTGCGTCGGTTAAATGCCCGGTCACACACAACAAAGCCTTATCGCGATCGGTAAGTGATGGACTAGAGAGCGGGAATGAGATGATTTGAGGCTTACCCTTTAAACACAATGGATTCAGCTCAGAGGCTGCACGCAGAATGTCGGCCTTATTCCGCAGCTCTGGGAAGCCTTGCACGCAGGTCCACCCGTTCGATTCCTAAGGACAATAAGGTGGAGATTGAGGAGCGTTCTACTAGAAGGAAGAAAAGACTAGGCAGGGAATGTACGGCAATGCTTTCAGGCTCGAGTTCATGTCCATGCACAAGGTCGAAGCAAGACACCAGGAAGAGTTGATTCTTACGATAATTGACCAGATATCGGTGCTCTCGTGATGCCAGCAGGAAATGATAACACCTTGATTCAATCCGGCACATTGTCAAAAACCAAAGTGCACCATATGAATGAATGAACGAATGAGAAGCACGAGAGTGGTAATGGTACAGGTCAGTGCGCTGGGGCATTGTGTAGTTCCTCTCGTTCCATATCGACCAAAATAGCTTCTGTAATTCCACTTCACTCTGTTCTCGCTTGAATCCCATCATCACGGTAGGCGAAGTCACCTCGACTGTTCAGTTTGTACGTTATGTTACTCATCTATCACTGAGCGAGGGATAATGCCGTACACTGAGATGATAATCGCCACTCGCCTTCGTAGTAGTAGAGGTTCACGCCGGTTCCATCCACCTTCTCGTAGACTTTGATATTGCCCCAGTCGAGATCGCACTCTAACCAGATCATAAGTACGCGGTGGTGCCAATGCAGTTCGTGCACTTACCTTCTTCATAACTGTGAGAAAGTTCCAGAATCTGTGGCGGCGGTACACAAACAGGGTTCCAATTCTTGTTCTCATCCACTATGAGACCGGAGCACTCACGCCACACTCGAAGTTCTGGTGTGGGCGTCCAGACCTGACAATACAGATAAGCGAAACTCCAGCCGTGGCTTGTGAGCATAACGTACATCCGCATAAAGATGTACGAGGTTAGGGAAGGCAGGATGTCGAGTGATAGCGATCTTGTATCGCCTGACAAGCTCTCCTAAACCGTGCTTCCTGAGTAGTGCCACTGTGGTAAGTCCCATTTCGGTGCCTAGCTCTTTTTCATCAGCTGGGCTGCCAGTCTGCTCGATGCAATTAGTAAGTCCAGTATGCAGCTAGAACCAGATTAAAAGGCATACCTTAGGGTAGCTGAAGTAGTCACTCATGTTCTCACGCAGAGGGAGCGTGTGAATTATATTTTGAATGATAGTCTCGCAGCGAGTATGGAAATACTTGAGTATAGTTGTGGCCTGCACGACAGACAGAAATCAGTTTACATGTTAGGCGGGAACTTAGCTAAGGGAATCAGTGTACCTTGATCTCTTTGGCGATTCGCTCCTTCTCAAGGCGGTAGTAATCCAAGTCTATCTGCGATATTTCATTAGGTTCGGACATGATACGGCGATAGTAGCCATTTGCTGCAGAGTAGTCAACGATCTGAAGGAGGCAAAGATAAGTTAATATGCTTAGACTAGCATCGGGGTTACACTACCCTTCCGTGAAGGAGTATCTGATGAGCGAAGAGAAGATAGCGCAAGGCATGCACTAAATATTTCTTACGCTTATAGACCTCATCAGGCGCATCCCAGCCCCACTGTGCTATCCTGAGTCGTTTTGTTAAGACCAGATTTGTTAAGTCCCTTCCAAGAAGGGAATACCTAAATCGTTGTCGAGCCGCGAACATGATACTTCGCCGCAAAACATCCTCATCCAGTTCGTACTTGATCCTGAGATCTTCTTTGAGTTTCTAATAACGCAAAGGTCATCAGCTAACATGCGTAATTCTGAAAGCAGTGACAATGAGGAAACGCACAAAGGCAGGAGGTAAGAAATAGCACTGTAGGGCCTCGTGCCGCGCCTCGAGAAGCTGATGCGGGAGATAACAGCAATTCAGGTCACACAATCATGATCTCCTGTCATGCCTAAGTGTACCATGCGTCGCCAGTACTTGACACTAACAAGGGCCACGTTTACGTCGTCATCGTCATATCCAGGGTAGATCTTATCATGCGTGCTGTATGAACATATAGGGATGGGATGTAGTCCATTGCTGCTGATCAGTACATGACACGAGCCGACTAGAACATGAGCGAAGCAGGCACGCACGATCGGATCCAGGTGATGGACTCGTCCTCGTGAGTGGTCACCACCAGAAAGTCAAAGTCCGAATTCTTGTTGGCCAAACCGTACACTCGCGAGCCCCTGTCACACATAACAACTGTCAATTTTTCAATTTTATAAAATAAGTAATTATTTAATCTCAATAATTCCCTATATTAATAAGGAATGAAAATCTGATTAATTTATTATTATTATGACTCTATTATTTATTATTTGATAGGAGAGGAAATTATACTAATTTTGTGAATAAATTGAAAACATTAAAAAGGAAATCATATACCAGAGGTAAACATTGAGAATGCGGTTCTCGATGTCTGGGTACTTCTTGTGTAATCGCTCCACCAATGCCTCCACCGTGGGCGTGAATGTCGCAGATGGAACAGGCACCAACTCCCCTTTCTCTGTGATCTCCATTTTTTGTTTCTTGTGCCAATTTTTAACAATTGATTTATTTTACCCTTGAATTTACATTTTTCGCAGAAAACAATATTGGAAATTTCTACAAAATTAAATCCAATTCAGATCTGAGCGCGAAATTGGCGTCCCAACCTTCCCCTCAAGATGGCGACCAAGAAGCAGGCCACCTTGTTGGCCTTCTTTGGGGGTGGTGCGGGGACCAAGGCGGCTGCGGCATCGTCCGCGGCGGCTGCAACAGCGTCCACGCCAGCGGCATCCTCGCCGCTCAAGCGCAAGCTCCCTGCCTCCTTCTCGACATCGTCTACCTCTTCCTCGTCTTCTTCTTCTTCATCACCTCCACCTTCATCTCCCTCTTCATCTTCTTCGACTGGCGAATCCACCGCCGAACGGTCTTCACCGGCAGAGCCGTTACGTAAAGTCATGCGTGTACCATTCGCCAGTTTTTTCTCATGATTTATTTCATTTTATTTTGCGTCATTTTATTTTATTTTACTTTATTTCATATTATTTGAAATGTTTATTTATTGATAAGAAATTATTTTATTCTTGATCATTTATTAAAATAATATTCCTTCAGCCTACGGAGCTGCAGCCGGCAGTGAAGCGCCTCATTGCAGGACTACATGAGCCCTCTTGGCGGCGAGTGCTTGCGAGCGAATTCACGGTACGTCGCTTTTCGCTTTCGTTCTTTCGTACCGAACGATGACACGGTGATGCTGATGAATCTTGGACCTCACAGGAGCCGTATTTCATCAAGCTGGCAAAGTTTCTTGAAGAGGAGAGGAAGACAAAGACGATCTTCCCTCCCCCTGAGGACGTGTTCAGCCAGTTCAATCTGTGCCCCTACGATAACGTGAAAGTGGTCATCTTGGGCCAAGACCCGTAAGCTTTCACTGACGTGGGATTCTCCACATTCTATCAAACGCTCATATTGCACCTCAACAGCTATCATGGACCTGGGCAAGCGCATGGTCTCTCATTCTCAGTGCGTCTGGGTGTTACGCCACCGCCCTCACTCAAGAACATTTTCAAAGGTTGGTGCTGCTTCATTTTTTTTATGTTTTGTGAGTGCTTACTTCCTGTTAACTCTAGAACTGATGGACGATCCTGATGCTGAATTCACTAAGCCTGATCATGGGAACTTAGAGGTATTTGACCTTATTTGTCTACTGATGATCTTCTCTTACGCTTAAATCCTACAGAAATGGGCCAGACAGGGTGTGCTTCTACTGAATGCCGTACTGACTGTAGAGGCACGAAAACCCAATTCTCATAAGGACAAAGGGTGGGAGGAGTTTACAGGTACATTCGGTCCTGATGTTCGCAAGATCATTTCTAATCACAGCTGGTTGTAGACGCGGTCATTAAGGCTATCAACCAGAAACAAGATGCGGTTATCTTTATGCTATGGGGCAAGTATGCGCAGGACAAAGGTGACCTCTTTTCATATGACTTCAAGTGATGAGTCTAAACAAAATTATGGCAGGTAAAATCATCAACAAGAAGAAGCACCACGTGCTCACGTCTGCGCATCCGTCTCCCTATGCCGCGCACAACTTCTTCGGCAACAAGCACTTCTCCACGGCCAACAGTTTACTGAAGTACGCAGAATCTTTTCTCGAGTTGATCATCTGAAGTTGATTCAGCCTGATCGTACAAACCACAGACAACGCACGCTCACCGGCTCTGCGAGGACGCTCATAGACTGGCAACTCGATCCGAAGGCCGTGGAGGAAGAGAACCAACGAAAGTGGAACGAAGAACATCAAGCGCAGTGGGAAAAGGAGGAAAAGGAACATGACGCAGAGGACGAAGCTGCAGCTTGATAAACAAATGCTAGAAATGCGGCTGTTCTGTTTCTCAGACCAGACACTCTGGCCATCACAATGTTAACTTGATCATGGTGATGGGCCACAGTGGAACACTCGGTCTAGAGTTTTTTGCTATTGGAGAGTTTTGTTATGACCACACAGGGAAGGACTGAAATGGGCAGTTTTCACCGCCTTTGCTCTGCTCAGTGAAGGTAGTTGCTCCAATTTGCTGCCCCAAGAGGGCTAACGGACAGTCCACTCCGCCCTGAGTACGAAGCAATGAAGAAGCTACTACGAGTATTTGGGGGCAAGAGCCAGGTGCCACCCACGACGGCTGCGGTAGCAGAGCAGCCTCCGCCCACGAGCGGGCCTGCTGGTCCAGCAACAGCCACGTATGAGGCAGGGCAACTCCCTGCCCATGGTTTGGCCCCAACCTCAGTTTCGGTTGATGAAGATCCCTCAGGAGCACCTCTCGGGTTGCACCTGGCTTCGTTGCTGTTCTCCCAACTTTGCCAACAAGACCAGAAGAACGTTCTGGTGTCGCCGTTCTCCGTTGGCCTCGCACTCAGCCTCACCATGTTGGGTGCGCGCGGCAAGACTGCCGAACAGATGCGAGCCCTGCTAGCGCCGAGCGATGGATCAACCGATGATAACGTCACACTCGCGGTAGCGAAAGAGTGGAGCGAGCTTTCCTCTCAGGTGAAAAAGAGCGAAAACGTTGTAAAGAACGAAATGCGAACTGACGCCGACGTATGTATTACAGATAGAAGCGATGGGCGACCAAGTACAGTTTCATTCAGCCAATACTGTGTGGCTCAGCGTAGACTGTCCGGTGGCGCCAGAGCTGGCCTCCCTAGCCAGCAGCTTGCATGGTGCTACCATAGTGGACGACTTGCCCATTCCAACTGATCCACACAAGGCCAGACAGATTATAAATGACACCATTGCCAGCCAGACGCAAGGCCGCATCACAGACTTGCTCGGTCCAATGTAATACGCGCTTTCTCGTGAGCTCATCACTTGTTAGCTAACCTGTGCGCTGCGCTTGCTTGTATGCCATCAGGTCAGTGAGGCCCACCACTCGACTCATCCTAACCAACGCTGTGCACTTCAAGGCTTCATGGGCTAAGAAGTTTCCAAAGCATTGCACCATCAAGGCGAATTTTAAGCTGCTGGACAATGAAGGGGAGATCACCGTAGATATGATGCACATGGCCGGCGTCCAGATGAGATATGGCAGCTTTGAGCATTACTCTATGATCGAGTTGCCCTACGACAAGTTTGAGGTGTCAATGCTAGTGCTTCTTCCTCATGAAAACACATCGCAAGCTCTGAACAGGGCACGTACTTGCATCACCCAAGCTGAATACATCTCTGCTCACACAGTTCGAGTTGCAACAGGTGTGCGCCAGTGAGACAGTGGCAGGGATTGCCAAGGCATATCAGGCGCTGGTAGGAGGACCAGTGAAACTTTGGATGCCCCGATTCCGCATGGACTTTGCCATGGACCTGGCCTCCCCTTTGCAGGATCTGGGTGCTGAACTGCCTTTTTCGGGGGAGGCAGACTTCAGCGGCTTGACCAGCACAAAGGAAAGGTACATATTTGTCATATTCCATGCCGTAGACGATTCAATCATAAAAGAGTCTTTCCAGGCTTCGTATTGGGGCAGTTGCGCACAAGACATTCGTGAGTGTGGATGAGGAGGGTACGGAAGCTGCCACTGCCACAGCAGTGCTCATGGCGCCTGGCGGGGCGGCCCCGAGGAAAGTCCAAGCGCCAGTACCCTTCGTGGTGGACCGTTCGTTCGTGTGTGTGCTTTATCACCCTAAGAGCTCGTGCGCGTTGTTCATGGGTAGGGTAACCAAGCTGTGACAGGGTAAATTTCGAAAAAACGGAAACAGTTTCGTACTTTTTTGATCCCTTTCTTCGTACTTTGTCTGGAGCGAACATGGTGTTCTGCTTGCACTTTTGTACGTGTGCTGCTTTGCCCAAGGCCAGCCTTTGAAAAAACTTTTACCTCATACTGACTCGTCACCTCTAAATCACGGCAAGTGTACCACTACAGTGACTATGTGCGACGGGTAGGTGCCTCCTTTATTGATATATATATATGAATGATTTTCCTTCATAAAATAAATCATCATTATCAATTTAGTATTTTTTCCTATTATCCAATTAAAATTGTAATTTCTCAATTACAATAATTGACGGTACGGATTGCAGCGCAAGGCGGGTAGGCTGTCGCAGCCTAACCAGACGTACTGGCAATTCCTCATCGAGGACATGCGATTCGTGCGTACGCCGTTTTGTATTGAGGTATCGACGACCCGACTGATCTCGAACAAACGTAAGCAGATGCTAACAACAAAAGTGACAGATACGTAATTGTGCCGATGATGTGAGGTTAAAGAAGGGCACTCCTCTGCCTCCACCCCCAAAGCTGGTGCAACCTTCTCTTTGCTTCGTTTCTCGTCCTATTTGCACACGCTTAATCCTGAAAGTGAAGCGAAGGGAAGAAGGACCAGCAGTGATCGTGATGTCACGACATACCCCGGAGGAGGATGTTGAAAAATCAGAACCACAGGAGAGCAGGGAGCGTGTACAGATATCGCTCTTCAGTATCATCGTTAACTGGTTCTGTGGCTGGTACGTCAGCATCCACAACTTTCTCGCGTACTTAACGCATCTTCTGCCGCAGGGCATTACCTCAGAGGGATAGTAAGGAAGACTAGGTTCGTAGAGCGAATATGCAAACACGCGTAGAGTTACAAGACGATCAATCAGGTCCCGAAACGAGTAGTTAGTACATACATGTAAATCAATCCAAAAGTAAAACTGATCAGAAGGCGAACAAGCTAGCAGTCTGGAATTATCGAGGATTCGGGCCTAGAGAAAGCATAACAGGTCCTACGTCGACGTAGGACATGGCATTGTGTTCATGTTGGTTACCTTGTAAGGCGTACGGATACTAGTTACACCTACTCTTCCAGGGCGGGGCTTGCGGGGAGAGCACGCATGAACTGCTTAATGGAGTACTGAGCCTTCTCGATCTGCGCACGCAGCTGGCGGCCGTGTTCTTGTTGCTTGTGAAGGTCCTCCTGCAGGAACAGGCACAAGGCGGCATCCTCCTCATCCAGCACTCGAAAGCCCTCCACCGCTTCCGCAAACATCTCGTTTACCTTCTTGACAAAGTCTGGACGTGGACAAGCGGTGAGACCTCAGCTCCCAACAAGTTCATTCCTGAGTCGCGTTCAAACAAAAAGACGTGGTAGCCGTACCCGAAAAGAGGACCTCTCCGGTGACCTTCTCCATGTCGGTCGAGAGGGCGAGCTGGTGGTCGTTGGTGGGAGTTGCCATGACGTTCTACTCGAGTAGAGGTGCTTCCACGCCTTCGTTGTATGTAGGGCTGCCAGTAGTGCGTACGTAGCGCCAATGGGTAGAAGTGAAAAAGAAAAGAATGTGTAGAGGCTTGAGAGGACATGCCTTGTTTAGTCTTACACGTTTTGGAAAAAGGAAAATGTGCCTGCGTCGGTTCGCGCCAAAAGGTAAGTGCTAGCCACCTTAAACGGTCAAAACAAACGGTTCAATTTCAATGTGGAAAGTTCTACGCATTAGCGTAGCAAAAATGGGGTAGTTCACATATGGGTCATGATGATAGGTATGTACATCAAAACGAGGAAGGGTTTGAAAATAGGTAAAGAAAGGGGATGAAGTTGATCAGGGGATCACACTGGTGTTTGATAGGCGAAGTTCTCGGTGACGTGCGCTGGGCTTACATAGACTGGGTTGTCCACAGCGGGCGTGTTGATCTGGAAGTCCATGGCTTCTGTAGCGTCGACCGACGATGCAGCTGGATGACGAACCTTCTTCCATAGGGCATACGAAGCTGCGCCTGTATGGAGAGGGGTGAGAATCCCAGCACAACCTGATGCAAGAGGTACTTACCAACGGCGGCCGACACCACACCACCAACAATGACTGCACCGGCGATGGATCCAACAACTATTCCCGCTACGTCGCCGCCACTAATGCCATTAGTCTTGGATGTAGTGTTCTTTGGGGGCAATGTTAGTTCGTACAAGAAGCTTCTGAAGTGGTTATGAAGGGGCGGTACCTTGCCCACATTGGAGCAGTCATCTGTAGCTGGATCAACAGGACCGAGTGGGTTGTCCATGGGGCAGATTCCTGTGAAAGCGTCAATCAACACAAGTTAGGCAACTTGAGTCCAGAGCAATAACGTACCGGACATGTCAGTGGGCTCTCCTGTCCCAGGACAATCTGTGAACGAGATAGCAGGGCACATGACGTTCTCGCCCAAATTGCTCTCAAGTCCGACCTCACCCACGAGCAGGCTCACTCCGGTCATGGATATATCCAGAGTGTAGTTACCACTCATGCAAGCGCAGCTGTCTGTGGCAAAGACAAACCTAGTTTCAAGTGATCCGTTAAGCTCAAGAGGAGGCATGAGAAAATGGAGAAGGTCGAAGACAGTCACCTCCAAGGAAAGTCAAGTGAGGAGGAAAACGATTCGTCGTAGGTGGGCTGGGCGATGCATCCTGCCCAACATCCTCGCTGTTCTATGACAGCTATCAAGGGAAGGCAACAGATTAAGCAAGAAGAACAATAACAAGTTACTCAAGAGGCGTACAGAAGTTGGCGGTTCCAAGATTGAGGACCAACGCAGAGAGTTTCGTTAAGGAAGACAAGTCTTTGCCCGGCTGCACGAACTGATACCGTAGTCTCCAGGAACAGTTGTCGTTATTTAGTCGTGACACAGTCACGCCGATCATCATACCCTCCAGAGCCGTGCCTAAGAATAAACCAACCACTTGGTGAGATGGCTCATATGGTGGGTGTGAGCGCAGTACCATCTGCCGCCGAGCAAGGAATGAAGGCAGCGGACTGACTCTGGCAAGCACGGACAAAGAAACTGATGAGGAGAAGAAGGGGAGGAAGGTAGTAGAGCTTCATCGGAGGAAGCTTTTGTGAAGTGACTAGATGGGAGACAGAGAACTAAGCCCGATGTGTAGGTCCTTTCTTTATGCTGATTAGTGCTGCGGAAACTCGTTGCGGAGAGTCCAGTTCTGCGCTTCAATAGCCATCAGCTGACCAGTGAGTAGGGCCCATTCTGCTGGATACGAGCAAAGACGTCGTATGACCCTTGTGAATGCTGTAGCCCTCTAACGTTAGACGCGTACAGGTCCTTGTCGCAAGCTCAGGAATCCACGCTGCCGACTAGACCAGAAGTGGGAATCAAGATGGAATTTTCGCGCATTTCTCCAAACTGGTCGGACAGTCCACGAGTTCAATCCCCTGAGCAGGCAATGTGGCAGTAGTAGGAGAACTATACACGCATGTTGCGATACTGAAGTGAAGAGGAAGTACAACAAGGAAATCACGAATGGGGGACCTTGCGCCTTCTGGTTTACGGTTGTCGAATGACCATATCGTGCTTCTGAGGGAAGAAGTGCTTTCGTAGCCCCAGCATGATCTTGTAGGACCAGAAGGTGTTGAGCGAGGAGAGAGTGGCCACAAAGGCTGTCTGGATGATCTTTATGGCCAACGAGTAGTCGCTTTCCCACCACACCAGGATGCAGCCACGCGTTACGACGTAAGGCAGCGGCAGAGTGCGTACGAAGAAGAAACTGAGCGCCATAAGCAGACCCACGAGCACATACACCTTGTAGTCCTTCATCTTTAACAGATAGAAGTTCCATCGCAGGTTGACGAACACCGTTGAGACCTGAAGTCGATAATGCAGTGATGAGACAGAGGGATCACAAAGGCCACATCGATCGCAGCGCGCACCTCTGTAAGGAGGTAGTACGACACCAACCAATCGGGAACATTGAAAAAGAGTGCCAGCCAGCTTCCGGCAGTGCCCACGCCATGATGGATGAGTGTGCATGAATCCTCCTTGAAGTCTTTCCAGTGCGTGAGCACCACAAAGATATCGTAACTTTGGAAAAACAAGTATTAGTACGTCCATTACATCAAGGCACATAAAGAGATGTGTTCATATATCGTACACAAAGTAGCCTGCCGTGTGGGTTAGCACAACAGCCTGTCATGTAGAAGTTGCACGTTAGTCTTCAAGAAGTTTGTGCCTCTCTGGCCGAGGTGCTGTTTTTGTACCTTGGGCAAGACGTCGATGTTCCAGAGTAGGGCAAGGATAAGTGATCCGATGGCATGCTCCGTGCTCACCATGCGGCAGTACCACTCAGTCTCGCTGCAGCACGGGAAGTTAAGAAACGCGGAGAGTCTCCGGACGGTAGCGGCCAAAGACACATTTTGGCGGGAAAGACCAAGCAGCGCACCTGTCGTAGGGAATGTTCAAGTCGGACAGCAACTTCTTGAACTGCTGAAAGCGACGAAAGAAGAACCTGAAGAACCAATACCTAGGTACCGGACGATTAGATTGACGTCGTCAATTGCACTCTTTGCGCTGGAGCGAAATAACGCACCATGTCATGTGGTAAACACACCACATGCTGAAGAGGGTAAGCGGGAACTCGGCCTCACCGAGCGGCGTTTCCGACTCCAGCGGTGATCGCTGCACCAGCTGCACATGAGAGTCTTCCATGGTGGCCATTTCTTGGATTAGACACAAAGATGCGTTGGGCAGAAGAGCGGCACTAAGTCCTAAATTACGAAAACTCCGTTATTCCGCATAATCCAGATGTTTGTATGCTGCGAAAAGAATTCAAAACACGCGGTTACCGAGGCGCTACACACAAGGAAAACTACCACCCACAACGGAAAGCAAGTCGAAAAATCAAGGCGAATTTATATTTATAAGGGAAAACGTGGCTCAACGGAAATATCCGTGTTTCGGGTTGCTCCGGGATAGCAGAAATGGAAATAAAGGCCTTATCTCGATTACAGGGATTAATCGGAAAAAAGCCAGAAACTTTCTCATGGTACATTTTAGAAAAGAGTGTTTTGTTTGCCTCCTATCCCTCTTGACGCTTTACGCAAGTCGGCGTAGGCGGGCACATGAACCTTCCCCGACCAGGGAACACTCGCCCGGAGACGGTGCGTTGCGGGTTCATTTTTACTTGTAAGACTCTACCCGCGTGCAGCGCGCCACGGTGCACGACATGCTTGCCTCACCGCCCTCTTCTCCCTCTTCCCACCTCTCTGCTCGGTCCTCTCGTTCCTCCTCGCTGAGCAGCGGCGCTACGGACTCACCCTTGTCGTCCCCTATTCCTTCCGCCGGCGACTTTAGTGCAGATGACGACGACACTGGCCTTGCTGATGATCTGTCCGCCCTGTGCGCCAAGTACGGAACTCATCTCCCCCTCTAGAACGGGACTACGTTCTTACCGTTCCGTTCTAGTCTCGAACTGCGCATCACGACCCAACCACCAGCCAAGACTGTCTACCAGCGCATCCTCAAGCCCTTTCCCAGCGTGTCTCTCGTACCCAAACCCAGTACGCACAGCTTGCCTCTTCTTCTTTTGTTGTTTGGTGATGGCACGTGCAAAACGAGAACGTGAATGAACGTCATTGTGGACCACGTGTGGGAGCCGAAAATACCTCATTGGAGGACGGTCATAAACCACGAACTTTCGCGTGTTTGTGGAATGTTATCCTTAACGGTGATATCCCTGGTAGCAGACAACTGACGACAGGTCTGCACTCCACACAGCATTGGTGCATGATGACGAAGGTCCCGAGCTGCTGACAGCCCTTGCCACCGCGGCAACCAACCAACACACTGACGGAGGCCAGCCGTCGACCACCAGCACTGCTGTAGCCAGTAACTTGATTGCTGGTGTCCAGCATGTGGGCCTTTTTGTTGAAGCCGCTCTTGTGCGGAGCGACACGGGAGCGCCCGTGGCCAAGTGCCTGGATGGCAACAGCATGGCTCGGTTCGAGCGCAGCTCGTGGAACGGAGGCGTGATGACGGCAACCTTCAAGAAGCTCAAGATACTCTCCACCTCGCAGCAGCTTCAGGTAGCACAGACCCTTTGAACGTGCATCAAGAAAGTGAAACTGACCACCGGTTCTGTCTTTTGTTGTTTGGCGTTACAGGGCGCATTGTTGCGTCTTCAGTTCACACTTAAGCGATACACGGGGACTACCTTTGCCACAGTCAACATTCCCGGTCGAGCGGTGCTCTCGCAGCCTATCGAGGTCTTCTCGCACTCGCAGTACCTCCACAAGAAAGAGAAGGGGACCAAGCAGGATAAATCTTCCCGCGGGTCCGGCAGCGAACAGGGAAGGGAGAAGGTGAGGCGAATCGATCAGCCCGACAGCGTTCATCTCAACCTTATAGCTGCGATCAAGGCGTTCAAGGA
>CDEZ01023896.1:0-16926 GCA_000826365.1 Acanthamoeba royreba
ACCATCATCAGTGGTGGAGAACGGACAATCGGTTCTCCAAACTGCAGCTCAGTGAGGAAGAGATGCAGGTCCTCAATCGCTGCACGGAGTACTTTAAGTACTTTGACAAGGACCATTCGGGCACACTTAGCAAGCAGGAGTTCAAGTACGCATCCCTCTGGCAAGAGTAGGAGCGTGAGGATCATGATGCTGATGCAGTGCCCGTTCATCCATAAATTTTTGAAGGCACACCCATGAAGACCTGGTGAAGCATGGTCTGCTGACCAAGTCCTTCGAGGACTCCTTCGCTGAGCTTGACGATGATAGTTCCGGTGTGATAACATACAACGAGTACTCCTTGCACTTGCGCCTTGACTTGGCCTGTAAATGATGGACTGATAGCATCTGCTAGGTACATCAACTGGCTAATCAGGATCGGTTCTCTCAAGCTCAAGCCAATTGACTAAACTGCAACCATCTTCACGCGATATGGCCATACGCAGTTGGCTCTGTACAAGTGACGTCCACCTTTACAAAGAATGGAAAAAGTGCATTAGCTCAGGTCATGGGATGGATTATAAGCACGGCACGAGGAGTGAGGCCTAGCGCTTGAAGTGTGGCTTTGTGCTCCTCTTCGTTGAAGACACGGCGCGGGAATGGTGTGACGAGGGCAAACGGGGACGATCCTCCCAGTCGCTGATTGCTCGTTAACCACCGCCGCACTTTGTCGAGAGTGTCTGTTTGATCAACAGTAGTTGTCAATAGCAGTACTTGACGAAAGGTGGGATCCTTCTCACGTGCCTCCTTCTCGGAACGCCTGTGAGAAAGTACTGCCGTCCATCGCTCGTATCTGAAGAATACACTCTGCTCCGCTTGATTCCTCTGCTTCGGTGTTCTCGGTTGTTGGTGGTTCATATTCAGTCTTAGCGCGTTTGGCTTCAGTTTGTTTATCGCGATCTTGTCTATCTTCACCATGTTCTTGGTTGGCCTCGCTTCCGTCTTCCGCATCACTGGCATCATCGTCGCTGTCGTCCAATTCTCTCTTTCGTTTTTTTGATTCTGCAAACAAGAGAATGTAAATGGCTCGCAGGGACTGGACAGATGAAGGGATGAGTACCCACTGTTGACACAGGGTCATGAGACTCACGCAACGATGCAGCAATTGCTTCGGCCAACATCTCCTCCTCCGTAAGGTCTACTTTTAATTTCTTGAAAGAAACTAAAGAGTTAAGTGAACGCTACCGGAAGGAATGAGTACTGTTCAAAATGCACCTGTTTTGGCTTTGGTGGCAAGGGAACAGCGGAAAGATCGTCAAGAGAATTCGATGAAAGGAAGGCTTGTAGTTCGTTGCGGAGGGCAGATGACTCTAAGAATCCAGACCACGACGTCAGAAGCTGCCCCGTTCGTGGGTCAATCAACCCCACATGTGGGAACGCTGTCACCTTTAGCACGAGCATTAGTTCGGTAAGGCGAGTGTGATTTCATGCCTGACAATACCTTGTACAGCAAGGAGTATCGCTTGCCTTCTTCCGAATCTCGATTATGCTGGAGCATGAGGAAGTGCTCGTTGATCAATTGCTTTAGTTCCGGCTTTGCCCATGTATCCCGGTTCAACTGAGAGGAAGCGAATTCTTGCACATCCTGTGTAGTGTAAGACACGCCTGCAAGGACTAAATACGAACAACTGTACCTGGATATTGATAAGGAGCCACTTCTTGCTGTGAGTACCAGCTCGTTTGGCTTGTTCGAAGGTGCCATTGAATAACAACTCGAGAGGAGGACGAAAAAGGTTGGCGAGCGTGCGGAGCTTGTGTTGTTCTGCTGCTGGCCGGCTCTTGATGATGTTTTCCACGTCCCTTTCCCCTTTGAAATGTGAATGTGAAAAGCCAAATATACTAGCTTGGTCTGACGTATCGTACGTACTTCGCCTTTGGAGCACCTCTTCCTGGCGGTAGTCCCGAAAGGCATCAAAGATCGTGCGCGGTGTGCGTGGATTGAACCCGCTCACCAGTCCGCCTCCAAAGCCTGCTTGTGCGTCCTGTACATATCCATATATCAGATGTGGGGCACGGCGCAATGGTGTTGGCCGGAGGTACAATGAGCGTGTCGTGCACAGCTGGAATCGGATCCCTGACAAAATCATCCTCCACTACACTACTGGCTCTGTCCTCTTCTATGACGGGTCTGCTCCCACAACGATCGCAGCACGTCATCAGCTCGCCCTTTTTTCCCACGCCACCCGCCATCAGAGGAGTGCGTACGTACTTGACATGTTCATCATCGGCAGCCGGTGCGCCGGTGAGGAAGGCCTCCACGCTACCCTCCAGGTCCCACCCGTGTGCCTGGTGGCGCCACCGGCCAGGAGGGTCAAAAAGAGAAGAGATTAATAGGACCCCCCCCCACCACTCGTCCTCCTACGACTACTATCACGGTACCTCCAGAAAGGAGGCCGCGAAGGAGGCGTCCGCACAGTTGGTGACCTCCTGGAACCTCTCCGCCAGAGCCCTCCTGCGCGCTTCCTCTCCCGACCCACCCCACGCTTCTGCCTGAGGCACTCCGTTGCTCCCTCTTGCAGCCATCATTGATTGATCGATCGGGCAATGCTGCTCCGTGTTTTTGTTTCTTTGAAACGCTTCTTGTTTTGTTTTGTTTTGTTTTGTTTTGTTTTGTTTTGTTTTGTTTTGTTTTGTTTTGTTTTGTTTTGTTTTGTTTTGTTTTGTTTTTGAAAATCTGAAGTCCTTTACGGAAAGAAAGGCGGATGAGCCCTGGTTTATGCAGATTGCTGCGCACAAACAATCTTTTGCTGCGGCCCATCTTCACCAAGGGCTGGTGCGATAAGCATTGTGAGATCAGCGAATCCATCAGTGAACAGTATGTGAAAGGTTGTCACAGCTTTGGAAAACTGAAAGAGGGATGCTGCTGACGGAAGGGAAGCACTAGCAGGAATGAAGTTGAGCAGAATCATCTGCTGCGCTCCCAATGCTCATCCATAGTTGAGTGCTTGCCTCACTGCCTTGGTGAGGGCGTGCGCAGTGACGAGGTTGACCTTAATCTCAATGACGATCTTTGTTGAGTTGACCAGTAGGAGATTGATACGACGGCGGCCCAGCTTCTTTCTATCTTTAGCTTCCGGGAAGACTTTGTAGGTCGTGGAACCGATCAGTTCGCGCAAGACCGAGTAGAGCTCTGCCTGGAAGACATATTCGGATGGGCATAATGAACGATTCCGCACGTAGTCTGAGCAGAGAGCATCTCTATCGAGTAAGGGCAAGGCTTGTTCCAGTAGTGCGCCCATATGCAAGCGCTCATCTATCATTACAGGGGCTGATGAGAAGACCTGTCTCTTTTTTGGATAAACACATTGAAGGACCATGTCTCGAAGGATAGGTGCAGTCCACTCAATCCAGTTGCCCGCAGTGGGTTGTTCTAGGAAACCCAAGTCGATGAGTTGGTCTAGATGCTCTCACCCAGCGTCAAGCTCAAACACTAAGGGGAAAATCAGTTTCAGAATTGTGATTTGATGGATCCCAAGTCCAAGAAGATTGTACACACATCCAAGCTGAAACAGGTCCTCTCATTGAAGCAGGCCGACCATGAACTTGAGCAATTGTTGGTTGTTAGTGAGCTCAGCAAGTGGTCTGTAATACTCAGCATAATCAAGAAGTATTGTTGGAAGCTCCACCACTCTTTTCAGCCAATGTGCTAAAGTAATCTGCAATAATGTTGCTGAATCAGAATATGAAATGATGGCATCATATATGATTCACCAAACCTGTGGAAGATCTTGTTTTTCAAGTACAGAAAGCTCCCATCCGCATCGAGATAGCAGCCCAAGATGCCTAATGGATACCATGAATATTAGTTTGAGAAAACGTGAGCACAAGAAGGACTGACCTGCGTGTGCGACTTAGGATATCATCAAATATGGAGTCTTCGATTCGAATGTGGTGTGATAGCGCATGTTGAGCATACTTACGCAACGGCTCCATGCACAGTTCACGAGAGGGCTGAGGAATGGCTACTACTTGATTTATATTGAAAGGTAAGACCCATCGATTCCCTCGGTCAGCTTCCTGGACACATAATAATGATCACAACGAGCATAAATCGAACTGCCTTCTGTGTCATGAAAAGAAAGAGTACCTTTGTTAACTGAAGAATATTGTAGGTTCCAAAGCCAAGTATAGCATGAAGGCAAAAACCTGTGTCAGTCAGTTCATTGGCAAGCATTCGAATGGCCTCCAAGAATGCTGTCCAAATCATGTTATCACAGTAGGAGAGTGTTTGAAACTCATCGCAAAGCAACACCACCTTGGTGCCTCCCTAAAAGATTGAAACACGTGAATACACTGAAGGCCCTACTTATCTTTATGTATTCAAGAACATACCATCTCGTGCGCTTTCTTAATGGTGTTGATGAAGCCTTGCTGATCAACAAATGAGTCTAACCAGTTCGCGGAATAATGTAACGTCTGTGAGATGAATATCCAGAAATCCCGCTCCGTCTTTTGTACAATACTCGGCGCTAGGTAAAACCTGTCTTGTCATATAAAAGAACAATCAAAGGAATATTATGGAAGGAAGAACCAGCCAAGGAACAGGAATCTTGAACCTGAGTATCAGATACGTGTGCTGAAGAGCCCTGGCCACTGCGATCAGGTGCGTTGTTTTTGAAGAACGATAATGTCCATGGATGAGGTATTGTCCGCCTTGCTCAACAAATCGAACACATTCATTCAACAAGAGATGACCCAGTGGTACATGGTAATTCGCTTCTGTGACAGGTTGGCTTGCTGCCCAGCTCAGGCAGGATGCACTTACTGAAGTCTCGAGTTCGGGCCTTGATGGCCAGTGTGCCCTGTCAGGGTTCAAGAAATCTCTGGCTGAAGGCGAGAGCCCTAGAACACGACAGAGAGCGTGAGGCCTTACGCAAGCAGAGCAAAAAGAGGACACGGAGGAAGGTCGAACCAGCAGGCCGATCCTGCAAGGTTACCGTGCCCAGTCTATCATGTTGATCTGTGAATTGGTCTCAATATAGTTGCATATTATTGGGAATGTGTGTGCGTTCTGTACCTGGTTGAGGCGCCTTCAAGGCTTGAATAGCGTTGAAAAGATTAGTCGCTACAGCTCTGCCTTTCGCTGCATTATCACCAATAGGACCAATAATATCAATAATCTGCTGTTTTTCGAGAGCTGCCAACGCTGTGCCATCATAGCCTTCGAAACACTCGGCATAGGGCTCCCAAGGCTTTCCTCTCTCTCTTGAGCCAATCGTAGACCTCCACCGATGTCCACTCTGGGAGAGCTTTGGTACTTGTCGTGGGGGCAGACGTAGAGACTGACATTTGGAATTGGGGATGATATGATCGAAAGATGGAAGATGGAAGGGGCTGGGGCTGCAACGCGGACAGAGCGGATAGGTGTGAGTTGAGCACCGAGAGGAGATGCGGACTTGTGTGCGTGTGGGTTTGGATGAGTTGAAAACATAAAATAGTTTTTCGTAATAGTTTGGCAAAACAACAAATTGTTTTCAGAAATGGAGGAGAGCATGATGGCGGAACCCGTGGATGGGGTGACGTATCCCATCACCCTGGGCGCTACGTTCACCCAACCCTCCTCCCACGAATCCTACCATCTCCTCCAGTGTATCTGCTGCTCTCATCATTTTATTTATTATTTATTTATTATTTGATTGACAACAGAATTTCTCATGATCCAACTTTTGTCTTTGTTATTTTTATTTTTTTGGAAGAGCACTCACCATATGTGTGTCTACGTACATGACAGACACGTCGTTCAAGCCGGCGTCGCTGAGTGAGGACGAGCCAGGCGCGCTGCAGTACTCGAAGGGCGGGACGGTGCTGGCAGAGTTTCGAAGCCGCACGAAGGCCGGCGAAGTGGTGCGGGTGCAGGGACACTACGCCGAGCTCAAGGAGACGGACTGCGTGCTCATCTTTGATGGCTCGTCGTTCCGGCTCGAGCGCCTGGCAGGCTCAGGCCGCCGCATGAACGTTCTGCGGCCTTCGCGTAATCCGTCAGCAACAGCAAGCGGTTCGTCCTACACTTCTGCAGTGCCAACGACGACGTCGAGCACCCCGCAGAAGAGCGAATCCGGATCACCCAGTGCATCGGGATCGGCCTCGAATAGCCCTACATCGCAGTCCACATCACCCACACCGAGCGCACCACCATCTACCGTGTCCCATAAGCGCCCTCGCATGGCTGTTGGGTCCAAATCGCTTGTGGGGACGACTGGAGCGGCAAACGGCGGAAAGAGGCCGCGTACCAGCACCAGCGGTGGCGAAGAAGAGGAAGAGGAGAATGCTACCAGCGTCGAGAAAGATTATCCAACAGGTGCGTAGTATCCAAGCGTGGGTACCTCCATGTTAGCCTGATCGTCACCATGGTGTGCAGAAGCAATTGACTTTGATGGCGATGATGATCCCGACAAGCCCGGCGATGAAGATGTCCTATCTCTGGCCTCAGAGCTAGAAATGAATTTGGACGAGGATGACCAGGCTCCTGCCATGTCAGGCAAAACGCCTGCAATCGGGTACAGCTATCGCACCGAGAACGGGGAGGATGCGGCCGAATCTCTTTTCTCCGATGAGGAGGACGAAGCGCCAACTTCCTTGCCTGCCACCAGCGCTGGTACGCTTCCACCAAGGTTTTGTGAACAAGCCTATTGATAGTTGGGCTGTCAGGCACCGCGACTGCGTCGTTTGTACCCGCCGCTGCGGTAGCAGGCAAGTCCCTTCCCACAGCACCCTTAAACGGTGATAGGTAAAGCCCAGCCTTCTCTTACTCACCTGACACTGAGCTCATACTTGGATTCAGCGAAAGTGATAGTGACAGCGACAGCGACAGCGGGAGTGACAGTGATAGCGACAGTGAAAGCGGATCTAGCGGAAGTGACAGTGAAAGTGAGTCCGATTGATGATTTGAGTGGAATATCGCGGCCCATTGTACCGTTAAGAGTTTCATATGACCACCTCATTACAACTCATCGGCGCCACTCCGTGGGATTGAGGCAACAGGTAGGATAGCCTGAACGGGAGAATTGCCAACTTCTTCAGAGGCTGCTGGCGGGAGGTGTAGGAGTGCCCACAGACCAAGATGATCGGAGGAAACTTGGCGGTGAAGGTCTCCATCCTCGGCCGGTGACAGAGTAGTGTTCCCCATAAGTCTTACGTCCAACACTCTAACTGCTGCTTCAGCAGTTTCCTCCTGTTTGATCAGTATGAAGTCGATTCGCTTACGTGGCTTCCACGTTGGAAAACTAAGCCCTGCACATCCCATCGGCGGTGTGAGGTCTTGTGGTTAGCAGGATGGGCCAAATGACGAACCTCGTTCGGGCAGAGCAGCGTCGGCGTTGTTGGCGGTGGGATGAAGTGAGACCCATGCGTCCATAAATGATGCTCGCCTTACGCTCCCTGTATGAAACAGAACAAAGCCTTTCAGGCATGCAGGGCAAGTACACAACCCATGGGCACATTTATGGTACCGGTAGGAGGCGTTAGTAGTAATTCTAAGGAGCGAGAGCCCGGTTCGGTGTTCATGTCGCCCACCAGTACAGCCGCTGCCGAATCGAGTGATTCTAGATCTGAATCTACAATAGGCTTGGAAGAGAACACAAATGGAATAGGCGAGCGATCTGGAAGAGAGGCTACCCACTCAGCAATTTCTACGACCGCATTCTCCCTATCAGGAAGGGAGAAGTTAGCTGCAGGTAAATAAAGAAACTCTAGCTCGTATTGTACCTTGCTCGGTTGGAAAGAGTAAGATGGGTAACGAGGAAGTCTAGGTCTCGGCAACCCGTTGGCCGAATACGCGCACGAAGGCAAACTCGTTGGTGCTCCCTGTCCTCGCCATCACGCATATCGCGAGAAAGGACCTGCAGACGGGCATGTGAGGAAAATAATGTGCTTTTGGCCGCTTGAGGAACGTACTCGGTAATCGGAATGAACAATTGGAAAGCGGGAAAATACAGCTACGCCCTCGTCTACGTGCCAAGCATCTCTAGAATTGAAGTTGAGATAGGTCATGGCCCTAATAGATTTCTCAGAGGTTAGCTCAACAAGACATCGATGAGGCAGCCATAGTACCAACCTCTCCCATACAAACTGGTAGCCTTTGAAGGCCGGCAGATTGATGAGCTGCTCTACTTGAGCCCTGTTCTTCTGAGAGATGTCATATCTTACCTAGTAGAATGCTTTTAGTGAGAAATGATCATCCAAGGGCATAAAGCAGTATGCACCTCTTGCCAGCCCACAACATCAGGCTGCTCAGAGAGCATGTGTTCGTCGATCATCCTCAGTCGTTGTTCCCAAGGCTCGTTGAAGTTCCAAATGTTGAAGGTGGCTACTTTGATGGGCTTACATCTCACATGGTTGCTTGCTAGGGTAATCGCCTCAGATGTAGCGATAGATTGGGAAATGGATGCTTCGGAAGAGGTTGAAGGAAGAAAAGGAATGAGAGAACTGAGTGAAGCTAGCAAAGTGGCTGCAAACGACTCATCCTCTGCCGCGACCTTTGGTACAGGCGCTGGAGAAGGAAGTCTGCGTCCCTTTACGTCCCAGGTATGCTGCGTAACCGTTAACGCCTGTTGAAATTGATTAGCTGCGAATGCAGATCAAAGACAAGCGACGGGGCCACCTTATCGAGCACATGTTGTAAGACGGTCAGATAATGAATTTCGGTGGAGTTAAGGGTGAATACAAGATGCCAATTAACTCCGAGGCGCAAGGGCACTTCACGCGTCACCTCATATCCGTAGGCATCGTATCCTTGAGAGCGGAAGCGCTTTCGCTTCAATCCATCTTCGCTATACCAAAGGCCCTACACGAAGTGCACGACCGCGACATTCGCCAATATCAGTCCAATTGAGTTCGCTTGAGTAGTCGCTAGGTGCATGAAGAGCGTACGTGCTTTTGCGTGGAAGTCAGAGATATCTCGTTTTCCATGTACCCAGTCCTTCGCTGAATGAACCCTCGTCCGTACTGCATGCGCCAAGAGTGAGCAACATAACCGCGAGGATAGCGAATGTGAAGACGAGTTGGCGTAGTGGCCGATTCTCACCTGATGCACACGGATCATCTCCTGCCGCAGGTCATCATCAGTACCGTCCGTTGAAGCGGTCGGGAGGGCCTCTTGCTCCGGAATAAGACGTGCATGGTGGGCCGCTTCCCCTGTGGCGAAGACACCACCCACCCCAAATCATACAGCGTATGCCAGTCATCAGTGTTGTCACTTCTATTTTGAGTGTTTTTTAAACCAAACAAATGTAGTCATGGGAGGCAAAAGAGGAATTTAAATGAGAATACAAATAAGAATGAATAAATAATAAATATTCTAGTTTGCACCCTTCCTTTTTATTTCAACAAAAAAGCACATTATTATTTCGTTTTCACATCCTGTCATTTATAATAATAATAATAATAATAATAATAATAATAATAATAATAATAATAATAATAATAATAATAATAATAATAAAGGAGGACAAATTGTGACACGGTCGTGTGGTGGTGCACCCGGTGAAGCCAGACAGAGAAGCAGGAGGCCTGCCGTAAGGAGGAGGACAACCACCAAGCACTCCCACCCTCTGCTCGGTGCTCGTCCCCGCACCATGTACCCCTGCCGCCCTTGTTGTGCCTAACAGTGGGCGTGGAGGAGAGGAATTCCCCCGCAGTAGTCAAGCAGAACACACATCGACCGTGCATAGCGCGCATTCCTCACTCCCTTGCCCAAGGAAGGAAGGACACCAGCAGGTCAATGGAGGCACTCACATGGTGGATGTGCGTGCAACGATTCTCTATTATCATCATCATCATCACTTCATCATCATCATCATCATCATCATCATCATCATCATCATCATCATCATCATCATCATCATCATCATCATCATCATCATCATCAGCGTCATCCTCCCTCGTTCGCTTGCTGTACAGAATCCAGGCCACGGTGCCGCGTTGCTGGATCCAGCTTGTCTTGCAGAGGGCACAGCAAGACAGCTCGGTCGGGATAGCGAGCGTCGCCCTAGCCGCATGTGGAGCCTGCCACAGGGACCTGCTGGGAAGCTGTAGTCATGACATAATCAGGGACGGAGAGTCATGCCGTCAGCGCGCCTTCATGAGGTCTCTCGTATGGCCACAGAGGCAGGCGTACCGCCTGAACCACGAGTGGGACCAAGGCTGTTTACGTTGCGGCCTACGCTTCCTCCCCCAACGGAGTAGCCGCCACCCGACCCTCCTTGCCGCCGTAGGTACTCATCTGCTGCCGAGGGCTGAGGAGGCCATCCAAACCTTGGGTGAGTTGCAAAGGCCTCTTGCACACGTACCTCGCACACACACACACGCGAGCAAGGGCGCGTACCGAGATCAGCGTTTGGAAGCTGAGGTGGTGTGTGTGTACACACCCATCACACCACGGTGCAAGGTCGCCACAGCCCAAGTGACACACACCACGCGCCAAGCGGAGAAGACGAGAGGACAGGACAGGACAGGAGAGAAAGAAGACCGTCAGACAGGGGTAGGGAGGGAGGGAGCAGCACCGTACAAGAGCACCACGCCATTCACGAGGCCCCAGGCCACATCCGTGATGGCCCATGACTGCTGCACCGCTCCTGCACACCCACATGCCCACCACCACCACCACCAGCTCCTCGTTAGCAGAAGGAGTAGAAGTGGAGAAGAAGAAGAAGAAGAAGACGAGAAGTAGGGGAGGAGGTGCCCCCAATGGGAAAAGTTGATCCCTACCCGAGCTGGAGATGTAGGTGCGTCGTCCGCTAGAGGACGGCGCAGAAGAGGATGAGTAGGAGGACATGGGCTATGAGCAACTTGGCAATCTTTTATGTTATTTTAATTCGATCAAAACACAACAAAGACATGGAAAGGAAAGGTGACGTCAGCGCCGCTTACGTGGCATGACGTCATGTGCCAGCTTACAAGCGCGCTGGATAATCCGTCACCCATTGCTTCGGGACCTTGACGGGCAGGGAGAGGAGCATCTGGGCGTAGGCCTTCCCTTGACGATCCATACGAAGGGAGCATAGACCGCCGCCATCAAGTGCTTGCGTGAGCACGAAATTGAGGCCGCTAATGCCGGGCACTATTGCGTATAGAAATAGAATACCCGTTAAACTTGTGGCCAATACGTATCACGTCATGCATGGGTTACCTTCGAAACGGCGAACAGTGCCTTTGACAAGATGAGCGAAGTAGCGCTCCACAGTCTCTTCCGTGAGGGTAGAAAGGAGGAAAGGATAGAACCTTGGATCACGCGCAATGATGCCAATGTTGGCCACATCCCCCTTGTCTCCGCTGCGCCCATAGCACAGCGTGAGCAACGGTACCTCGACCATCTCGACACCCTAGGGACAGGAAGGTTATCACAGCAGCTGAAATGAACTGGCCTTGAGCTGGATTACCGGGGGGAACTGGAACTGCGCCCTCGAAGAAGTGACTGGAGAGGGCAAAGATGTCAAGTAGTGATCCCACGTGGACGCTATCGTGGCTTCAGGCTGGGTGCCGACGAATAGCGCAGCAGGAACCTCTTCTCGCTTGATAAGCACCGCCGAGTGGTGAATCAACGGCTGGGGCCGCGGCCTGCCGGTACCACCACCCGATATGCCTTATTGGCAAGTTAGTGTCTCAACGGGCGGGCACCCACAAGATTCTGGCAAACATACCAGGTGCCATCGCAGTGGCAGCGGGAGCAACTTCTCTGGCGAAGAGTCCAAGCGCCTTGGGGTCTGAATGATGTACTTGAATGTAGAGCATCACCTCCCGTGTAGCTTGCACTTCGGGTTTCGCATGGGGTCCATAAGCTAATAGCCAAAGGTGGTGATAATCGAGTTAATTAAGAGAAGGAGAACACTGTATTGTAGAGGCCATACTGCTTTCCGCTCCCAGAACCTCCACATGCGTACGAGTGAAATCGGGCATGCCTATTTTGCAGAGATATATACGTGTCAAAATGGAGTACATCACCACGTAATGAGAGTAGAGGACCTCTCATGGATAAGATTCTCCGACTACGCGCAAGTACCTTCGGTTCAGGGACAGACGTTAGAAGTTTGCGTTATGCCAAAAGGGGTATCGGCGTACCGCATCGGCAACAGCAAGAGCTTTCTTTCGAGCATCAAATCCGCCAATGAAGAGCATACCCCCAATTTTCCATCCATCCATTGAAGTTGCTGATACTTTCAAGTACGGCGTAGGTGGGAGGCCTCGCGCTCCTATAGATTGGGAGAATGACTATTGACTAAGAATGAATGTGTTAATTTCGTACCGCGAACGAGTACACGATCGGGGCCCACTTGGCTTATATTAACCTGCTCCCAGTTGCACACCACATCGGGCAGTATGTAGGCAGCAGGATTATGAATCTCGTATAGCATCTGCTCACCTACGGTCGCAGGAGTGACGATTCCTCCTGTGCCTGTACATGTGTTAGTGAGATTGTGAGTTTTCACAATAGGCCGTAAGGAGTACCCTGCGGCTTCGTTACGACAAAGGAGCCATTGGCCTGACATTCAACAACCGGGAACCCTACGTTATTCCATCCGCGCCCCTTCTCCACACCCTGCCTCACACAGCTATGGTGAACACGTCGCCTATCTGATTACCTGGTTTTGTGACTTACGTTACTGCCGCCAGCAAGGGATTGCTCCCAGTCAGTGAAGTTGCCTCCAGTGGCCTGACAACCACATTCGATAATATGACCAGCCAGGCTGCCTGATGCAAGCAGGTCGTAGTCCGTCCACTTCCATTTGAACTCATGAACCAGCGGGCCAAGCACAAGCGCGCTGTCCGCACATCGACCTTTATTGGAATTCGTTAAACGAAGGCTGATCGAATGGAGAATCATCCTAGGAGTACGACGTACCGGTAACGACAATTTGTGCTCCGCAATCCAGCGCCTCGGCGATCGCCCGCGCTCCAAAGTAAGCATTGAAACTCATAAGCTTACCAGTTTCGTGCCACTTGGGCTCGGGCTCCCCGGGTACCTCTTCAAATGATTTGAAAGCCGATGTGCTCTTCTCCGCGAGCTCCTGGTAACGTGGCATGAGGTCGTCGCTGCGATGTCGTTGTCATTGTTATAACCCTCTGGTCAGTGCATTCACGAGAGAAGCTGAGGTGGCGAACCCAGAAACTGCAGCAATAACAGGCACAGGAAGACCAGCATCGCGAGTGACTTGTTCCAGAGCAGCCTTGCACGCCACGGGGTTCATGCCTGATTTTGAGGAATGAAGGCTGTTCGTCAAACACTGCACAGCTGCGAACTTGGACTTCTGTCGGTCGTAGTGATAATTACCTCCGGCGTTTGTGACAACCTTGGTTCGGTTGGTCAGTATCTGCTTCATAAGCGGTTTCCACACGGACTGCACAAACTCGTCGACGTGGCCTCCTCCATCCTACCCACCACCCGACCCACAGTCACAGCAAGAGAGCCAGTTGATGAAAGTTGTTCTTCCCCCTCGATGCCACTGGAGTCCAAGCGCACCTTCTTCTGACGGGCAAGAATGCCCATGGTGACCTCGGCGAGGTAGTCGGCCACAAGGTAGTGCAAGTTCGCGCCCTCAAGCGTCACCAACTGCCACGCGCCTGTGGGGGAGTCGCCCCAGAAGGCCGAGGAGCAGCCAATACGCACGACCCTGCTGCTCTGCTCCATGCGCCGGTCGGCTTTTTCTGCTTTTTTCATTTTCGCCCTTTTGATGCGTTGCATCCTTTTCCTTCCAAATTTCTCTGATGGCCCGCATTCGTGAGATTCCTGTTGCGTTGGTTTGGTTTTGGCGGGAAAGGGTGTGTGTTCGCGTTGCGCTACGCAGGAGGAGGGGTGTCCGTCCCCTTCCCCCGTACACACATACACACACACACACCTCTATCACATATATCATCATCATCATCATCATCATCAGCCTTTGGCGAGATCTACCGTGCGCCCCTCGATGTCCTCCCCCCATTTGGCCACGTCCGCAGTGAAGGTGGGCGTGCCCCGCAAGCTCTTCCACAACCACGAGGCCCCTCTCCCCAGCTCCAAGCGCAAGCTCCTCGACCCCCCTGCTACCACCTCGTCTTCTTTGGACAAGGAGAATGGGCCGCAGCAGCCCGCTTCTTCCTGCACGTCGGCCGTACCCTCTAAGCCGGGCTCGCGGCTGAAGAAGCTCAAGTCGGTGGCGTCCCTCACGGACCGCACAGCTCTGTCCCTCAAGGCCCAACCATTTCCCCCCTCTTCCTCTTCCTCTTCCTCTTCCTCCGCTTCTACCCGCCCGCTTCTCCCAGGACAGGGCGCATCTCTCCCTCCTCCTCTCGACCTCGACCACCTCCTCCACGCCAGCGCCCTGTCCTCCTCCTCCTCGACCTCCACGGACGAAACTCTCAAGCAGCTGGCGGCCATCGTCGCCCGCAAGAAGCGAACGGCTGCTCCCTCCTCCTCCGATGGCCAGGAGGCCGCGCTTGCCAACCGACCCACCAAGAAGGCCCGCAGTCTGTGCGGTGCTGATGCGGGCAAGCTCATCAGCCGCCGCCATGAGGAGAGCGGCGAGCAACTGCACGATGGCGCTTCTGCAACGCAGGAAGACATGCCGTCCGGCACCCACGAGGCGAGTGGATCTCTCGTGGTGCCGTGCCGACCTCGGCAAGAGGGCTCCCGCCACGCCCGTCGCGCCTCCATAGATGCTTCACAGCTTTGGGTGGCCCGCCTCCGCTGGGCCCGAGAGACAGCGGAACGCACAGAGCGCCCGGTTACGAACCCTCACTCCGCTGCTTTCGTATCTACTGTGGTGGTACAGCCCGTACCGCTCTGGGATGAGCTCCACCGTAAGCATCCGACAGAGCATGCTGCAGCTGGGACCGCCCCGGCTTCTCCTGGTGAAAGACGTAGACGGCGCTCGCGCTCGGTGAGCGACCTGAAGCAGCTCATGGCCACTACTGAAGATGCCTCCACGGCTGCCCTGGCTACAGTCCCACCTCCCAAGAAACGGGAGAGGCGCAGAAAGCGCAACTCCCTTGTCCGCGCCATCGATAAGCTCATCAGCGTAGCCGGAATGGCAGGTATGTTTGTATTGTGGTACTGTCTAGAATTGCTCTCATCTTAACCGCCCATCAGTCGCGAAGGAGGATGCCGTACAGCCTGAAATCCCAGCATCCAACGTTGCCGTCACTGGTGAGACCACTCAAATGGCCGAACAAGGTCCATCTACGGATCTAAAGGAGGTGCAGCCTCTTACCCGGCCAAGAGGCAACACGCTGGGCGCAGAGGAAGAGCACTCCGATGCACACTTAGACATGAGTCTACGAGGAGGCACCATGTTAGAGTACGTTGCATGCTTTCTAATTTGCGTCGGCGATGGCTCACTGGACGGGAACAAGGATACTTCGGTGCGTTGCTGTGTCGAATTGGAAGCGAGTTTCTCTCCCTGACCAGGAAACTCATAATGAGTTTAAATGGCGTTCGGTATGGAGAGATCGTTCGCTGGCCCTCAACTTTCTCTTTAGCTTGAGAAGGTAGCTATCACTTAAAGTCTATATGCAGACGATCGCTCATTTCATTTCCTCAGGTGGAAAGTATCAACCAGGGATCTATTCGTTCTGTTGTTAGAGGAGTATCACTTCAATCCTGACGCTCATATCACCAACCATCTGGACCGCTGTCTTGAACAGGAACGTAGAGACATGAGATCACTCCGGTACCTAAGTGACAACTCTTGCCTCCAATTTCCCGACTTAYGTTCTCTCTCTCTCTCTCTTTCCAGCCAAAAACTGGCGGCCTTCGTGCACTTATGGGTGCTCTACTTCTACAAAGCGGAGAAAGAAAAGCGCCTGGTTGGCAGGTTCTTGGATTTACTGAAACGTGATGGACTCCACGAAGAGGTCAAGGAAATCCAAGCCAAGATCTGGAATGCGTGTCAAGAGCAGGACAAAATCCAAGCTATCCAGAAACTTACTCCTAAGAGGCGAACAGTGGTCACAGGTGCCTCTCGAACTCCCTGGCTCTAATTTATTAATCAATCATCTGATATTGTGATTAATCTCTTAAGCTGTGGCAGCCTCACCGATGGCGTCACCGAGAAAACCAGCCGCGTTAACCCATAATCCTATCTATTCCGCTTCTCCTTCGCCACGTCGTCCTCCCTCGACCCTGCGGCCTTCAGCGACGGTTCTTCCGAGGAATACCAGCTCTACTCCTGTTCGTACCCCGCTAAGGTATGCGCCAACTGCTTGTTGCACAAGCCAACTTTGATGTTACCCGATGGTGTGTAGAACTGGACGTGCTGCTGTGCCTCAGACACCGCCAAGGACCCCTAGTTCATCCGTCGGAGCGTCTTCGGGAAATGTAAGCATGCTCACCCTGAGCACAACCGCCGGTACCCAATGTATTCCCTACTTCCAAAGAGCAGGAGATATTGACCTTAGGTTCTTCGTAGTTGCGAAGCAGCTCAGTCGTATCGAGTTTGACTTGTTCTGTGCTGTACCGGCTTCGGAGTTCATGGAAATTTACAAGTCCAACGTGCCCCGCCCAAGCCTCTCTCGCCTTGTTGAGCACACCAACAAGGTACTTAACATAGGGCCTGTGATCCTTGGAGACTCACATTGCTTGCACAGATAAGTTATTGGGTGGCGACACAGATTGTGACACTAAGCAAAAATAAGGACAAAGTCAAGATGCTTCAGAAGTTGATTACGCTGGCCGAGGTACGCAGTGATATCTTCTTCCATGAATGTCATTTGTTGATCATGGTGGCGACATGTGCAGAAATGTCTGCGGCTGAGGAACTTTGCCTCAGCATGCGCAATCCTTATCGGGCTTAACCTGTCCCTCGTCTCCCGCTTGAAAGATGTGTGGGACGCTCTGCCCTCCAAGCAGCTGGCCCTCTTTGAGAAAATCAAGGCCATTCCTATGGCCGACGCCAATTATCGCCGTCTCCGTTCTCTCGTGCG
>CDEZ01023898.1:662-11613 GCA_000826365.1 Acanthamoeba royreba
CTTGAAGTCCACACCGATGGTAGAGATGTAGGACTCGCTGTACTCGTCATCGGCAAAACGCAGCAGGAGGGCAGACTTGCCAACACCTGCATTCGAATCAAATCTCATTAATATAATTATTGGCGCCACATCGATTCGAGTAGCGGCTTCTCAATTATTCTATTTCGGGCAGCAGGCAAGGAAAGAATAAAATGCACAATGATGTCGTGGCCAAAGGGGACCATAAACATCAAGAAGAAGAGCCATGACAGATGCAACAAATTTAAAAAAAGAAGGTAGGAGAGGTTATGTACCTGAGTCACCAATGAGCAGGATCTTGAAGAGGTAATCGTATTCCATGCTGTTAGTGGAAGGATAGAGAATGAATTAGAAGAGAGGAGAGGATTGGATGGGTGTGCGTCAAACTACTCGATGGAGAATCCGTAAAAACAACAAAGAAAAGATGTCTGTAAAGATTCGCAGCCCCGCGCAGCAGAAGTGCTCCAGACCGTGGGAAAGGGCAGGGAGAAGCCTTTCGCTTTTCCCCTTCTCCTGCACAGGCCTTTTTGCAGCATATATCCGGGAATCTTTGGATGCCACGTCAGCTTGACGGGAAATTTCCACAAGCTGAACGATGCAAACATCAATTTGCACAAAGATGCAAGCGCGTGGTGATGCCCAACCTTAAGAAGAGACAAGAACTTGGAACGTACCTTGATTTTATTAGCCCAAGAGAAGATGGGTTTTCTCAAGATGTACGGGACTGCTGTGCGTTTTGTTTGATTCAAGTAACGCTTTTCCTGGGCTTTTGTCGACATTACATCGCGACAGTTCTCCGTCAGGCACGACGGAGTTGACAATTCATGCTCTAAATTCCATCGATTTGAAACAGGTTTTGTTTTACACGAAATAAATAAAGAAATCAGGAAAACGAGATGTCAAGCGTGTGGGACGAAGACGATGAGAATTGGGTAATCATTCTGACCATTTGATTGCCGCCAATTTGTGTTTCATTGTCAAATGAGATCTTCTACTTGGTGATGTGCAGCCTTCTCTGCAGGCCGCAGCGCAAAGGCCCGCAGCAGGAGGGAGAAATCCCGCCACTACTACTCCCTCCGCTTGGTCTGAACCCCCACCTTCGGAAGGCCTACGGTACGGCATATCCCTCTTTCAAAATAAATAAATATTAAATGGATATGGAATATCCTGATACAAATAAAAATTTCAAAATAAAAAGCGGTTCTTATTTGAATGAATTCTATTCACGTGTAAATCAGCACTTATGCAAAATTGCTAACAATTGATGACGTGCATGGGTGATCACATATCGCGCAGGAGTGCGCATCCATACTTTGCTGCGCAGCCCAAGGTGCGCATTCTCACACGTCGGGACACTCCGGCGCCTGGCGCACAGGGACCGCTGATCCTGCAGCGGGACGGCGGATCTACGGCTGGTATGCATTTGATCACGATGTGGCGCGCTGTATATGTGACGATTGCGTACAGCTGTGTGCAATGCACAAAAATGTTGATCTGGGCGGTATCGTGCAGGCAGACTTGACATCATGTCTGTGGCTAGTGTGTTATATGTTCACAAGCTTATGTGCAGTCAGCTCACATGACACTCTCTTTTCTTCCTAAGCAGCGCCGGTAGCTTCGCAACCACAGGCTGAGCCGCAGCAACCTCAGAAGAGCCTTGAGGAACGGCTTCGTGACTATGAACTTGCGAAGCAAAAGATATTTGGTGGTGATGACACTGCGCGGGCAGCGGAACAATCTCAGGATCGATCAAAACCCAATCCTCAGCAGCAGCAACAGCGACGACCACGTGATGAACAGTGGGACAAGCGCGGCGGATCCAGCGGGGGAGTACGAGGAGGGTACGGTCAGGCCAGCAGCGGGAGGCCACAGCGGGATGGTGGCGGCAGCGGGAATCGAGGCGGGAGGACTAGAGGAGGCTACTGAATACATCATAGTCTGTCAACGACAAGAAGAAAGAGCGAAAGAGGCAATCAAGAGGCACAACCATCATCACTATGCTCGTTATCAAAATCAACTCAACTTTTGTTTTCATCATCTTGGCCTTTCAATTTTTCGAAAGTTTCAAACCTTTTTCGTTTACCACAAAAATTTCGTATCTCTCTTCTGCTTTGTTGCTGGGCACCATATGGGCTTGGGAAGAAGTGACGAAGAGGAGGCAGAGAGGATATCTTGACTGTACGCCAAACAGGAGTTAAATTGAGATATTAGTTCCACCAACAGAAAAAAGATAAGGTAAAGAAGGAACCCCAGCAGCGATGATAGTCTGGGACCACGACCAAGCGGTAGTGCTCTACCGGTGTTTCTTCGTCGCGAGCGTCTTGTCCGTCACGGGGTGCCTCTTCATCTTCGGCACGTTCTGCGCGTTCAAAAGTCGACGGAAGAAAATTGTGCAGCGGTTGGTGGTCAACCTCGCCCTCAGCCACTTCCTCTTCAGCACCACATGGCTCCTGGGTGGTCCCAGCGGAGAGATGGAGGCGCACATATGCGTGTGGGTCCAGCCTCTTCGCTACTACTTCTTCACTGCTTCTTGCCTGTGGACCTGCGCTATCGCCACTGGTGCGTGCTGATCACTTCTCTGCCGGTCTTCTGGGCAAAGTGAATGGATGGTGATGATGATGGAATGATGGCGATGATGGTGAATGAACTTACACTGTGACATGCATGCGTGCTGTGATGAATGCAGAGATGTTTGCCATGTGGAACCGAGCAAGCACAAACCAGTTAGGAGAGCTCGTGCTGCCCACGACCGCCAAGCTCTCCGTTGGTGAGTGATTCTCTTGGCTGTCTCGGACCATGCACATGTGGTATACTGATCGTCATCTGATGCCCGTATTGCAGAGGTGTACTACCACATCATCGCATGGACTGTGCCGCTCGGTTTCCTGCTCTTGGGCAATCTCTCCGAGGAACAAGATGACAATCAGCATGTGTACGCGTGTTTACTGATCTGCGTGAATGACTCTAGAGCATACATACAACCTGACACATCATCGCATCATCAGTTGTATGTACAAGTCTAGTTACTGGAACTACATCTTGTTCGTCTTCCTTGCTCTCTGCGCAGTTTATTGTGCAGTGGTCTACGCTCTTGCACTGTACAAACTAAGGAAGTTCAGCAAAGTTCAGACAGGTAAGTGGTTCCCTCGCCGTAGGTTGTGGTACTCCTCAGCTCACTCCCAGCATGCTGGCACATGCAGGTTCCTACGACAAACTCCAGCTCCAGAAGAGGAACGAACTCAAGTGGCGCGTGGCGGGCTATATGCTCTCTTCACTTGTGACTTGGGTACNTACTCCGAGACGATTTGAGAAGATGGGAATCAACGCACTGTGTGACAATTATTACAGATTCCCCTCACAGTGCTCCAGATAATGGTGAGGGTAGACAGTTCCTCGACTCCTCAGCTCTTCGCCTTTGTGGCCGCCTCCACAACGGTTTTGCCTCTGGGAGGATTCTTTGATTCGATCGTGTACGGATGGGACAGAAAGCTGTGGGACGCACTCGTTTCCTGCTTGCTGTGCCGAAGGGGTACCGGTTGGGGCAAACGAGGGCGGACTCTCTTGACGAATGAAGATCCCGGCCGCCGCAACAGCACAGGGATGCGTGAGCGATCGCTGGACGAGACGTTCGTGTTGGAGGACGACTGACCATTTGTACAGATACATCTGTTCCCCTTCAGACTTATCCTCAGACCAACCCATGAATGCAGAGGATTGCGTCAGAGACAAGAAAGAAGACATTTATTCAACCCCTTGCATCGCTTCTACTAGCTTCCTCGTTCAGTGGGTCTTCCCCAGACCGCTTCTACCGCCACACATGGCACAAGGCGGTCCTCGGATAACACTGTCTGAACGAACTCCTCTGATTCATACAACGTAGCCTCTGACGAAGCAACGCCGTATGCACGAGAGAAAGGCAAGTAGAGACTGTAAGGGACCGTTTTGTCCTTACCACGCTGGGAAGCCGCATGAGCTGCAATCCCCCCACTGCAGACACAAACGCTGACTCCGTCCTGGTGAATAGGGGGTAGGGAATAGTTTATTGCACTTCACGAAGCACGATCCAACCTGAGGGCGAAGAAGACCACTTCATATTGATGAAGTGGTCCCCTTCACCAACAGGTTGTCATCACACTTCATTGGCAAGCCCGACTGTCTGTGCGATCGTCCTACTAAGGTGCCCCTCATGCTCAGTGCGAACCACAGAGGGTACCTCGGCAGGACCATTCGCAGATAGGCGTTTCTTGCGGCGATTCCCCATCACCTCCCCCACTGCCACAATCCCAGGTAGCAGTGAGTAGGCAGTACATTCATTCGATGAGGGCAGAGAAGCCGTACAGGGAGCATAGCCACCAAACACAACGGAACAGGGTTCTCCAGGATCCTCGGGAACCCTCCACCAAAGTCGCACGACAAGCCAGAAGGCAGGTTTCTTACGCTGGCCGCCAGCAACCAAATACTTGCGATCACAGGGCGCGATCTGAAGCTGGTTGTTGTTGTTGTTGTCAGCCCCAACAACAACAAGAAACCAAGAAGGGGAGGCACACACCCGAACGCGAAACGCGCATTTTCCATTCTGGATGGTTACGCTAGGCTGTCCTGTAGGCGCATTTACGTGGACCTGGTCTGCAGGCTCTTGAAGCCAAGTCCTCTGCATCCGCACGATCGGGTGTGAGGAAACCACCAACAAGGAATACCACCACCGGGAAGAACGGACGGAAGGTGTAGTACCCCGTCAATGCTGTGGTACAGCTGTGCTTCCAGCAGAAGGTCGCTTCCGGTGTTGGTCAGGTTTCTGGCCCTGAGGTGATTCTTCGGTGGGCAGTTGCCGTCCAAGACGGAGATGCTCCAACCTAAGGAAGCAACCTCGTCGTCGATCGGTAAGGTCGCCTTGAAGTACTTGTTCCTGCACAAGGCTTTCTTTCGGTGGAGCGCCAAGCGGGTCCACCCCGCAACTGGCCCTTCTAGATGAGGAAGGAGGGAAGAACGGACCAAGTCTTCCCGTTGCTGTGCAGCGACCTGCTGGAGCATAGAGGAGAGGAACGAAGAGGTAGACGTATCGACAGCTGGCTGGTTGTGTGCGGGGGTGGAAACTTTGGTTGTATTGCCTACATTGCGCCCCGGGGTCTCTGCTGGGCTGTGTACCAAATGCTGGCTATTGGTCGATGAAGGGTGTCAGCAACATATCTGCATTTGGGAAATTTCGGTACTTTATATCCGAAGTATCTAAATTGCAGTCGGAGCCTCAGGCGTCGATTCGCAGTTCGGCCCCAAGAAGGCCAGAAGAAGCAAGACTGACCTGGGGCTCGACGTGCTGGTTCATCCTGACGGACATTCTCGGGCTCTTGCGCGCGGCTTCAAAGGTGGCCTGCTTCTCAAGAAGATGGCGGATGTTCTCTCGGAGGGCGGTCGTCCATTCGACGCCCTCCTCTGGGCTCTTGGCCTCAAAGATGAACGTCTCGCGTGAAGTGCTCAACATGAACTTGGTATCCTCTACGCCTGATGGCAAGGATCAGTACTTGGCCAGCAAACGTACAACTTATAACAAAGGAGAAGTACCCTTGCTCGATGTGAGCGTGGAGGGCAAGGAGAGGGTGAGTAACGGCATGCGATAACGGCATACACGCTCGACGCGCGGGGAGAATCGCTCCTGCTGCTCCGATATCAGGAGTAGCATATCTGATTTAAGAATATGGTGAGAAGATGCAATACGTGGGAATGAGGTGAAGATTGTACCTGTGAACAGATAGCACTGAACCTCCTCCTTTCGTGGGGTCTTTCCCTCAATCGAATAGCGCAACTTACCCCTGCGAGGTGGATAGGGTCGTCAGAAGTGTTCATTGTTCGTGATGGAAGGTAAGAAAGCTACCATTTGGTGAGCCGTCTGTGCGGAGCAAGCAGTGGGCCGGTAGCGATCGTGGTAATCTCAGCAGAATGCACGGTTGCGTAATCATATCCTCGGCTAAGGCCTGTGGATACGCATTAGTTGGCTCAGCATGCAACTCACTAAGAAATGGGCTGGTTTCACCTTTGATCTCTTTCTGCAGCTGAAACATTTGGTTGAGCAACTCGGCCTGCTTGTGCCGCTCGTCAACCATTTGGGCTATATCACACATACGCTTGGTCGCCTTCGTAAGGTTCTCAAAATCAGGATGACTCACACTGGTATTCTTGAGCAAATCCTGGTGCGAAAGAGGTCAGTTTGCCCTTTTTGAAGATGCAGCATTGATTCGATTATAAGCTACCTGTAGTAATAGTACATAGCGTGGCAACCGCTGCACGGGCTGAATCAGGTATGAGGGGAGCGATTGTAGCCCGCCCATCTCCGACGCCTTAAGATTACATTCCTACCACACGAAAAAAGTATTTATACAATAGAGTAGGTGGACAGGACATAGAAGCCGTACCTCCATGAAACGGCAGAACTTCTTGCTTGACTCACATGAAGTTAGAGTCATTATCGCCGAAGAATACCCATTGACACATTCTGTGTAGACCTTGTAGAAGTCCATCTGGGCCATCACAATCAGGGTTAGCCGATCAAGATATGAAAAGAATAAGAGCATGTACGTACCACACTGAGGAAAATATCGGCGATCGTTTGCTCGTAGTGCCACTTCTCCAGCCGCTCATGGATTGTCTGGAGAAAGTGATTGTTGAAATTGTAGATCACCTCCGTCTGTCGTCCAGAAGATATCAGTCTTGCGTTCATCTCTGGCAGTGTGTATGTATACCTGAGAGAAGATCGTCTTGAGGTCCTGAATATTGATAACAGGTTTCTTGTCTTTCTTTCTCTTTGCATCCTTCTCCTTTTTCTTCAGCTTGACCACTGTCGGAATGTTGAACGAAGCATTAAGATTTCGGATTGCTGATTGAAAATAGTTGGAGCTCATGGTTTCCAGAGTTGGCACAGCCGTCAAAGACGACGAGAGCTGATGCGTCGATCGCGCTCGAAGCGGCAACAGATAACACTGGAGGACAAGAAAGAGTTAGTGGTACTTTTCTAATGTGGTCTATGTCTGAAATACCGTTATCATTGTTTGCAGAGCATGCACATAAGACCTCTCCGTGTCAACGATCTCCTGCGCAATCTTCCACCGCTTCTCTGGAAGATGATAGTTGGCTATGAGTGAATGCAGAAGAAGAGCATACGTTATGGTGGTAGCGCACTGTGAACGGCATACTGCTGTCGCGCCACGCGCCCTCGCCAGAGCTTTTGCAATTGTACCACTTTCTTCTCATCGTAAGCATGCTTCCTGCCGCTAACGAGATACGGAAATCGAAGAATGCTCTGCACCACCACTTGTCGTAATCCGGCGGAAGGCGTTGCACTGGATCGTTTCTTTTCGCTCAAACTACCACTTCGCTTCTTCGTCTTACGATGTTCGTCTTCATCCATAGTTCCCTTCTTTTCCTTCTTCTTCTTTTTACTTCCTCGTTCATCGTTATCCTCTTTTGCGCTCCGTTCGGTTCTCGATCCTCGCTTCGACTTCTTCTTTGCTTTGCCCTCCTTCTCTTTTTTCTTCTTGGCCCGCGTTCTGGGCGTCAAGGGAATCGCTTCCTCTTCTCGTCCATCGACCTCTGTGGTCTCGGAAAGAACTCTCAACGGTAGCATAGACAGTTGATCCGCCCCGGTGTCCTCCAGTCGCGGCGAGACTGCGCAAACTGTACCGTTCTCAGCGTCACTTACGTCATGTCTCTCGTCTTGAGCGCGATCATCATCAGGCTCGTGATCCCGATCACTAACGTTCGGCAAGCTCTCTGTGGTACCTAAATTCGGAGCTAAACCCTCCGCGGCGTCCTGCTCCCCTGCCACCGACAGTACTATCGCAGGAACACGGTTGCCAGCATCCCGTGAAGACGTCTCCTTCTCCTTCTCCTCCTTCTCGGGCTCATCCTTGAGTGGCTCCAGCTGCGCGAGCACCGGGCTCTGATCAAGCTTGATCAGCATCGCGCGCCGCTTGACGGCTGTCTCTGCGCTGCGCTCCCTCGGCGGCCGCTTCCTCCGCGCGCGCACCACCAGCGCGGCGGCGGCCGCCATCAACACCACCACGACGAGTCCCACCACGACGAGTCCCCACCATCCGTCCTCGAACGTAGCGGCTGCGGTGGAGACGGCATCGGCGGCCACCGCGCGGCACCAGGCCATGGTCGTGTAGAGGAAGGTCACCAGAGGTTGTAGCACGCCAGCTTCTTCTTCACCTCCGCCATCTTCAAAACTTGTAGAGGAAGAAGATGGCAAAGATGATGTAGAGGCAGATGCCAGACCTCCTCCACCTGCGACTGCGGGCAGGGGGCGGGGCACGGGCATCGAGGTGGCAGATGGGGATCGGGAGGAGACGTACAGAGAGGACCAATAGGCCATCCATTGGGAGATGGCGGCGAGTGGAGATGAAGATGAAGATGTCGACGTGTAGGGCCATGCATCACGCGTCGCATTCAGGGTGACGTGGTAGACATGCTGCGAGATGGACAACGCAGACGCCCACAGGGCAGTCATCCTCTCTTCTCCCCCCGACCCACAGGAGGTGGATCTTCCCTTTCGTTTTCGCTTTTTAGTATTTAATTTTATTATTTAATTGAAAGAAAATTGGTTATAGTGGATGTCATAATTGAGATTTCTATGCATAATACTATTTTAAAAATGGTTGCATTGTTAAAATACCATGTGATTGAAAGCGTTTCGTTTTATCTCAAAGTTTCCGAAATGTTTTTGTGCTCCTGAAATTTCATATCGAAAAAGCTATCCGGAACATCGGGCAAAGCAACAGTGGCTGACAATTGCCAACATGGGCAGCTGCTCCTTTTTTGTGTGTAGCCGAAATCCTTGCTTTGCCGAAGTTGAGATACTTTTAATCATTTTCCCTGAATATCATCGGATGAATTTAAGAAAAGAGTAGTGTCCTTTGATAAGGACCTATGGGAACGTGATAGCTATTTCAAATTCTATCCAGCGACCGGAGAAACCGGGAAGAAAAAACGCCACGTACGTGGAGAAGTCCGCACCAGACATACACCCGCACACACCACAGCCCCCTCTCTCCTCTTCGTTCACATTTCGTTTACACAAAAGATGGCAGCGCCCGGCATGTCCAAGATGTTGCTTATGGTACCTTAACTTTTCTTTCCATTCTTTTTTTTTATTCGTGTCTCCGCACCCCGGCCTCGCGTACCGGCACACTGCCAAGTGCGTGCAGTGTGGTGGCAGTGGTTTTTTGTTGGTGAACCTGTTTTGCGGAGGACGACGAACTGAAGAAACTGACGAGAGAGACGGAGAACGTGAGAAGTGGGAGGGGGTGCACGTGGAGTGTGTACCTTACGTTCTCACGCATGCGGTGGTGGCAACCCACACAATGTACAGTTGCCCGTACTGCTGGCCATGCGCAGCATCGACTTCACCGATCCGGATATGCTGCTCTACACGCGGATGGCGTTCGGCACGGTGGTGGCGCTGTCGCTCAGCGTGATCGCTCTCATCTTCTCCCGGGTTCGTTCCAACAGGGACCCACGCATCGTCCGAGTACCACCGCCGCAGTTGCCCTCGTGGGCGTCTTCTGGCCAGTTCGTGTCACCTGCCTGATTCGATTGATGATGATGATGAAAGGGAGAAGGATGAATGTACTGACGTGATGATGGTGATGATGTACAGAGTGCAGGAGATCAAGCAGATGTCCGTCAGCGAGTACGATAGGACGGAATGGCAGAAGTTGGCTCAGCAAGTACTTGTCTCCGCCGCCATTGTGACGTTCCTGCATTGGAAGTGGGACATCTGCCCTCCCCTGTTCATCCAGTGCTTCATGATGCCGTCTTCCATCTACAGTACGGCTTCGTGCACAGAATGGTCTCGTTGTTCTGTATCTAACCTTTCGCATCTGCAAACCAATGTACAGGCAATCCTATTTTCAAGATCTACATTCTTGGTCACTCGGCTGACAAGCCGGGCGATGAACTGCGTCGTCCGTTCAAGGACAACAACAACCCCTTCGGAGGGTATGGAGTTATTAAAGCTTCATTGCTGTGGTCAGCAGCTTCCATGCTCACTTCATCTCGCCCACTCCCAGTTTTGCCCCTGCCGCCGACCCAGCGCCAGAGCCACAGGAAGAGCAGCAAAACGAGGGCGAGAACAAGGAGGCTACTTCCGCCACATCAGAAAAGAAGGAGGGACCCAAGCGGCGCAAGGGTCAACCCAAGGTCGACTGAACAGATTCTAGAGCCTCTCAGCCTTCTCTACCTTAGTACTGATGTACATGCCTGCTCTCAATTCGCTAACAATACGTGGCAGCTTGCCTTCCTACGATTCGCCCATTATCTCACACTGCGACCCTGCGACTAACCATCTCGGAGAAGTCACAAGAAGAGCATGCGTTAAACAAGCAAAGTGAAGGAGGAGAGCTCTACGGAGGTCAAGATGATCTTTAGATGCTTCTCTTAGAGTACAGGAGTTATTACATACATTCGCATGCTGCAGGATCAGACCGGGGTAGCTCATACGGTTGAGTGAACGCCTGTGAGCATGTCGACGTCTTCGCCCACTTGCTGTTCGAAGAAAGTGACGACGTCCTCCATGCGCGGACGCTTGTCGGGCTTGGCGTGCCAGCACTTCTTCATCAACTTGCGGTAATCAGCCGGACAGTCGTTGGGAATCTGCGGCCTCTTGCCTTCGAGCACATCCAACGACACGCCCATGAAGTTGCGACCGGCGAACGGCTGCTTGCGCGTGAGCACCTCCCACATGACGATGCCGAACGAGAACACGTCGGCCTTCTCGTCGTACTTCTCGCCGCGCAGGATCTCAGGCGCCGTCCAGCACGGCGTGCCACAGCGCGTCATCGTGGCGTTCTCCTCCTTGATGCGTGCGAATCCAAAGTCGGCCACCTTGACGTTCCAGTTCTCGTCGACCAACAGGTTGGACGGCTTGAGGTCGCGGTGCACG
>CDEZ01023900.1:0-18868 GCA_000826365.1 Acanthamoeba royreba
CTGATCAAGGCTCGTCTTCCTCACGCCAAAGTAAGCGGCGGTCTTTCCAACTTGTCGTTCTCGTTCCGTGGCTATGACTCTCTACGGTACGTTGCCCACAATAGCGACATTCAGGATGTTGACATTTACACTGCATTTCTGTTGTGTAAAATAGTGAAGCCATGCACAGTGCTTTCCTGTACCATGCCATCAAGGCGGGCATGGACATGGGCATCGTGAATGCTGGTAACTTGCCCATCTACGACAGCATCCCCAAGGTACAGCTGTAACTCATTATCTTGTAAGGGTTAGTATGTTCTTGCTAATTTCTTTCATATTATTCAGGATCTCCTGGACCTTGTTGAGGATTGCATCTTCAATCGACGATCCGATGCAACGGAACGTTTGCTTCAGTACGCCAGCACACAGGGCAAGGACAAGAAGGAAGTGACCAAGACAGTTGACGAATGGAGGAACGCTCCCGTTGAGGAGAGACTTAAGCACGCCCTTATCAAGGTATTTCTGAAGATTTTATTATATCTCTTCACCATTTCTTAATTGATCTGTTGCCTATCACAGGGTATCGATCAATACGTCGATGCGGACACGGAAGAGGCCAGGCAGAAGTTTCCCTCTCCACTCAACATCATTGAGGGTCCGCTGATGGCCGGCATGAATGTTGTGGGAGGTACTTCCTCCACCTTTCTCTATGAGTCTGCCCTTCTCCGGACGCTCATACTCCCACGATCTATGCAGACTTGTTCGGAGCAGGCAAGATGTTCTTGCCGCAGGTGATCAAGTCAGCACGAGTGATGAAGAAAGCTGTGGCCTATCTCACCCCGTACATGGAAGCGGAAAAGGAAAAGGCGCGTCTGGCAGGCAACACTCAACAGCAGTCGCAGGCTGCAGTTGTGCTCATGGCCACGGTGAAGGGCGACGTGCACGATATCGGTAAGAACATCGTGGGCGTCGTGCTCGGATGCAACAACTATCAAGTTATCGACTTGGGCGTGATGACTCCATGCGATAAGATCATCAAGGCGGCAGTTGAGCACAAGGTTTCCGTCATTGGTCTCTCTGGCCTTATCACGCCATCGCTCGATGAAATGGTTTTTGTTGCCAAGGAGCTGCAGAAGCATGGACTGAAGATTCCTCTTCTGATCGGAGGTGCTGTCCTATCTCATTGCCGCTGATGTGCGTGTACAACCGACCTAATCACATCCTGTCCATGCAGGAGCTACCACTTCCCGAGTGCACACAGCTGTCAAGATCTCTCCTAACTATGAACATCCCGTAGTCCACGTCGCTGATGCATCCCGCTCGGTCTACGTTGTCTCCTCGCTGTTGGATCCGAATGCCAAGGAGGAGTATGCCGCTGAAATTGCTGATGAGTACGCCGAGTTACGCGAGGAGCACTACGCCTCCCTTCGCGAGCGAAAGTACGCTTCCACTTTCGATACTTACTTCCGCGTGAAGTGTAACTCTTTCCGCGTATGTACGTAGGTACTTGAGCTTGGAGGTGGCTCGCAAGAAGAAGCCCGTCGTCAACTGGAGCCGTGTGAAGCCAGTGACGCCGACCTTCCTCGGTGCCCGCAAGGTTGAGTACGCTCTGTCGGATCTTATTCCCTACATCGATTGGAATCCCTTCTTCCAGGTATTCTCCTTCCAGTCTGCGCTCTTGAGCGCGCATGTAGTCTGAACACAGTGCAACTGGGCTTGTGCTTTGTGCAGGTGTGGCAGTTGCGAGGATCTTACCCAACCCGTAACTATCCTCGCGTCTTTGAGGATGCCAAAGTTGGAGAGCAGGCTCGTCGTCTCTTCGACGATGCTCAGGTGATGTTGAAGGAGATCACCGCCAAGAAGTCACTCAAGGCCGTCGGCGTTGTCGGCTTCTACCCAGCTCAGTCGGTGGGAGATGACATTGAAGTTTACGAAGACGAGACCCGCGAGAAGAAGTTGGCCACGTTCTACGGTCTCCGGCAGCAGGCCGAGAAGGCCACCGATGAGCCCTACACTGCTCTGGGCGATTTCGTTGCACCCAAGGACAGCAACGTGAAGGACTACATCGGCCTCTTTGCTGTTTCCGCTGGCTTCGGTCTTGAGGAAATGATTGCTGAGTTCAAGGCTAAGCATGACGACTTCTCTATCATCATGGCTCAGGCTCTCGCCGATCGTCTGGTACTACAAGCCATGACCTTGATTCTGTGCTGCGCAGCTTCTTACCTTTTGACCAGGCTGAGGCCTTTGCCGAGAAGCTGCATGCTGATGTGCGCACAGATCTGTGGGGCTACAGCAAGGACGAGAAACTTGATACGGCCGATATGCTCAAGATCAAGTATCAGGTACGGCCCTTCATTCTTCTTCAGCATTGGTGGCGCGTGGGCTGATGGAAGGTTGTATTGCACACAGGGTATTCGTCCTGCGCCTGGCTATCCTACGCAGCCCGATCACACGGAGAAGACAACGATGTGGGACTTGATGAAGATCACGGAAACATCCAACATCGAACTTACTGAGTCGCTGGCCATGCTCCCTGCTGCCTCCGTCTCTGGCCTTTACTTTGCCAATGAACATGCCAAGTACTTTGCTGTCGGCAAGGTGGCCAAAGATCAGGTTTGTTTGATCTTGCTTCTGTTGATCCGTTTGCAAGGCGCCTTACATGCCGTTTCGTGTAACAGGTCGAGGAATACGCGCGAAGGAAGGGCCAGTCGGTGGAGGATACCGAGAAGTGGCTGTCGGCCAATCTCAGCTATCACTAGTTGACGTTCCCGTTCCGTTTTAATTGTACTCCTGCTTCTCGGGGCAGAGCAGGATACACGTTTTATTTATTTCAACGCTTGAGAGTTCAACCAGACCTTTACCTTATCTTTGATGGTAGGATGGGGTGGGGCGTCTTTTCGATGACCAATGAGCTGATGTAAGGGTTCATGGTGACCAATGAGCAGACGAGGCCATGCTGCCGACAACGACTTGGCGTTGGCGTTTCCCTTGTATAAGGGCGAATTTTCTTTCGCCCCTGCCTCTATGTCATTCTTTAAATTCCAGTCATGGCCGCATCTTGCCGAAGGGCGAAAAAGAGGGCGAAATCGGACACTGTGGTGGACAAGTCAGCTGCGTTTTGCGGGCCACTTGCACTTCCTCCACCATCCTCGTGACCTGCTCTTTTGGTATTATTTTTTTTTCAATAGACAAAGATGTGGATGTGGACGGTGGGATATACGGTTGGGGATGCCCTCTACATCGCTCAGACGACGGCCGACCAGCGCCGTGCGAGCTGGGTCAGCAAGGTCCAACATACATTTTATTTCTATTTTATTTCTATGTTCCCATAAATATAAATATATTTTCCTTTTTATGAGAAATAGTGAAATGAATATATTAATTAGAAATTTAGGATGTGTATCTCAACTCGCTAACTGGACTTACATGACGATGACTGATGGTGGGGACTGCAGGGCGTGTGGGTGGTCGTGCTGATGTGCTTTCTGGCCTATGCTGGCTACCAGACATACCTGAGCTATGAATCCTACACCAATCCCGACTGGCACGGTCCACTCACTCGTCATCATCGGCGTGTGCTCCATTGGCTGATGAATAGGAAACATATTCGTGCAGGGCTGCCGGTGTGTTGTTTCAAGACCAGGTGGAGTTTCCCACGGTGCTCATCTGTCCGATGAGACGGCCAAGACAACCTCCACAGTACGAGTTTGTGTTGACTGCGCTATTCGTTTGTGATTTTTAACTCCTACTCTATTTAGTCACCATCGGCGCCTCATCGTTACGCCCGAATGCAGGTTGTCGAACGAAACAGATGACTATGTACGAAACTGTTCCACTCAGACTGTCGTGGTTCGTATCCTCTTTGGTAGTTGATGATGATCGCAAAACTCTTGCTTATCCAATCCTCAGCCCACACGCGGACGCTTCCGGGGTTCCAACTGTACTCTGTTTAACGGAGATACCAATAATATTGCAATGGCTACTTTCGAAGAGCACTCGTTCATGGAGGTACGCGGTCCCTGATGTTAGTCTTGTTCTTTTTAAGCGTTACGCTTACACACCACACAGATAAGCTTCTCGATGATCGAGTTGCTTCCAGGGGAGCGTATCATTCCTTTCGGCGTCATCCTTTACTCTCCCAATGGGCGGGTCTCGCAGGAGGTAGGCGGTTCCTCATTCCTCCTAACAGTATCCACGCCATTCATCACCTTATCTACAGACTCCGGCCGAGGATTCTCCGCAGTTTATTGTGGTCGCTGCCAACACCTATTGGGCCCTACTGACACAAGAGCAAGAGGTGTATCTTGATGGACCAACAGGCATCAATTTTTACCCGTCAATCTCCTCAACCTCCTTCGCAGGTTCGTAATCCCCAACTTGATCTACAAGTGAGGGATCCGCTTTAACGTCATCAGCACAGGTGCCAAGAATATCAACATCACTTTCTCCTACTCCTCTTTCGCCATTTCTTACAATTATCAAATTGTGAGCTACGATTGGCTGACTCTTCTGGGTAATACTCACCACATCATGAGGCGTGAGGGATTTGACTGTTGTGACTGCAACTTCATCCTCTGCAGGTACTTTGGGTGGCGCGGCAGCATTGGCCTGTGCTGTGCACGAGATCATCATGATCATCTACACAAAGGTGGCGAAGCGTTGCTGTCCTGCTTACGCACCGGATGAGGAAGGAGAGGATGAAGAATCGAGTGACAAGAAAGACAAGTCCAAGCAGGAGGATGACAAGGTACCTTGATTTTCTTTTTGTCAACTGAACGAAGAAGGGCTAACCTCACTCTCCCTTTTTCAGAGTTATCGCCAGTCGGCGCCGGTGGTTTCAAGGAGAGGAAAACAAATGGATCAAGACGACTACACGCAGTCGCTTGATTCCTTCGGCAACTCCAACGGCTTCAGTTCTGGATCCGCCCACGCGTTCTTAGAGCGAAGGCCTCTTCTCTTTGAAGATAGCGGGGCTGGCGTCGCGTCAACGACACAGGAGGATCTTCGATACGGAATGAACTCGTAAGCTCATGCACGTCGTTTTCTTCGCCACTCGAKACACCCACGTACCAGCCATACCCTCCACGACACACACAGCTCTCTCGGATTCTTCTGCAGAGCGATAGTTTTGGTGCAGCAGCGTAGTTTGTGCAGCGTTGTTGATGTTTGTTGTGTGGTCTTTGTAGATAACCTGTTATTTAAGATAAGATGTAAGAGTATTCACATGTTCATTCCAAACATGTTCGTTGTGTTACAATTCTCGATCTGAACATTCTTTCTCTGATTCTCTGCATAAATATATCATATTATCTCTAGACGGAAACGCCGTGTGAAAGGGCCATGTAGGTGCGGAACTGCTTGGCCGCCAGCAGATCCCGTTCGAAGAAGGGGTATGTCGCACCAACGCGGTGGGCCGCGGCGAGGCCGGATACGACGGCAATTTCGTGGGTGTTGACCAGCGTGTAACTGCCACAGAACCAGCTCCGATTGCGGCCCTGGATGAAGCGCATCCATGGCACAGTGAAGGCGTAGTGCCGCCACGTGTGAGCGAACTGTCGCCACCACTTGCGAAGTAGAATCTTCGACGGGTTGATCTCGTCGATGGTCCACATCGAGGAGCATTTGTCGTCGAGAAAGATGGTCTGGAAGACGTTCCCATTCTCCTTATCGCGACTGGCGAGCTGAGGCTGGTACTGACACAAATTGAAGCTCATCTCTGTAGAGAAGAATCAATTAACACTGTACCAAGCAGGCAATGTAGATGAACGGTACCTATCTTCTCCGGATCACGTTCGTCGGTGCGGGTGAAGTACTGATCACCATCAGTATCCAGATTGAGCTCGTAGTGCTTGCGCATGTAGTCTATATCCTCATGCGTCACTGTGATGTCATTGAAGAACTCGACATTGCCCAGAGCGAACTTCTCCATGCGTGTCGGCTTACTGATCATTTTCAGGGCCTGCTCCGCATCGCAGGCAAAGATGATTTCGTCAAACTCGGTGCTGCGGCCTTCGGTGTCGGTGACGATGACCTTGTCAGGCAGTCGCTCCACTTGCGCAACAGTGCAGTTACGCCTGAACTTAACAACAGGCTCGCCATCGCTCTTCTGACTAGCGATCTTCTGCTCCATGGTGTTGTAGATCTGGCCAAGACTGGGGAAGGCGTACATCAGAGGCTTCTGGCTGAGAAGCGTCTCCGAGTCATACTCGAAGAGTCGCAGATCGTCATCGAGGAATACCCGCGCGATGATGGCAGCGGAGACGTTGGGCGTCTGATTTCCGGTGCCGAAGAAGACGGCCACAAGGGGGAAAACCATCCTGTTGCGGAACTCGGCGCTGAACCCCAGTACCCGAAGCACGAGCCGGATCGGTATGAAGACGAACAAGGGCTCCAGTCGGTGAATCCATCGCAACACTCTTCCGAAACGGGCGATCTCAGGCTGGAGACGGCGCACCAGCTTGGCGGGCGGTCGCGTCTGGTAGTTGGTCCAGTGATTCTCGCCCTTCCCGAACGAGATGGTGATGTGGAATGGACTGCCGCGGAAGCCAAACTCACCCATCATCAGCAACGCATTGCGGTAGGTGGGCGCCGCGGCCTGCACGCCGTCGTTGATCCACACGCTGCTGCCGTCCTGCGCGTTGTGGCTGCTCCCTTCGGGCTTGTCCTTCTTGATCGGCTCCGACGTGGCGACACCGCCAGCGACCGACATGCGGTCCCAGGCTTCTACTTCGAAGCGGTCGGGGAAGCGCGAGAGGCTCCACACCGCAGCCATGCCTGCTGCGCCCGTGCCCACCACGCACACCCGCTTACGACGCCGTCTCGCTACGTCCACATCCGAACCCTGGGCGAATTAATTGTTACATTTTACAAAAAAGTAAAAAGAATATCTCCTGTTGGCCTGTTTAAAAATTTAAAAAACAGAATGAATGAAAGATGTACCTTGTTGGAAATGAAAAGGAAAGTGAAAATGCACAGCACTACGGCTGCTGCGATGGAGAGGGCGATCATGACACGGTGGAGTAATTAATTGTGCGTGCTCGTTTAATTTCTCTCTGCTCGCTGGAAGATTGATGGTTTCCTCCCACCTGAACAACAAATGGTTGCAGATGAGGCATCCTGACGACGAGAGGATCCCATCCTGCGATTCATTTGCTCTCTTTCTGTCATCACGTACGAATCTGACTTCCCGCGCATTCCTCAAATATTTCCAAAACGAACAGTTATCTGTGGTCAAACTAATTAATTGGAAAAAGACTGAAAATCGAACAGGCAGGAATCTGCGTTGTCACTCTCCCGTATGGCAGGTCCGCCTGCGCGAGGATTGTTGTGATTTCCTGGCTCCCATCTCCCACGGGTAGTGACAGAGGAATGAATCATCATGAAGGCCACACTTCATTACCATGGCCATCGCCAGGCCCAGCGCCGCCCCATGGGGCCTCATGTCCCATCTTGTAGGGACAAAGAATCAGGCACCCTGACCGGCTACACCAGGCAGTACTCCCGAAGGAAAAGGAGGAGACATTCCGGATTTATTCTGACCAATTTTATATTGCCATCCTCATGAGGATTAATCGAGGAATTTCCTGTTTGCTCCAGGCTCCACAGTAAGCGCTCTGACGATCTCGGTGCCGCGGGGGAAGACCAGGAACGACCTCACTCTGTCCATGGGGCTCGGGTCGTCCAAGCACTGCTCGATGCTTGTGTCCACGGAGTCGTTGCCATCGTCGCTCTGGTTCTGTGCTCACAATTCGGCCGGCTCGAAACCAGACTCCCGGATCATGCGTATCGGTCGATCAAGTCTGGTGCTCCTGACAGCCGCAGGGTGTTACCGCCATATTCCCCACCGGGTAGTAGTGACAGAAGAGGTCCTGGTCGCCAGCTCTTCTCTTCAGCACGATTGCAACTGTCACGCGGCCTTCGATCCCGTTCGGACAGTAGGAATACCGACAGTAGGAGCAGAGCGTTATGGTTCCGTTGTCGTGCAGCCTCACACTAAGCCTGATGATTTCGATGACGCCGCGTAACTGACCAAGGTGCTCCTTTTGCTTACTTTCCTCAAGCCGTATCGAGGTTCCTAAGGGCCTAACCACGTTCAGCACCTCGAGCATGTGCTCGCTCGGTATATCATACTCGGTGCACTGGCGGTAAGGCTCACGCACAGTGTAAGGAGTGGCGATAGCGTCGAGGCGCCGGCGAAGGCTGAAGGCACGGCAGCGGGCGCTGGCTCGGCTGTCGGCCATCTCCCTTTGTTATAAGGAGAGGATTTAGATTTCATTCTTCGTCGATCGAGCGCGCGGCGCGGTACGGGAGGAGCACGACCAAGGAAGGGAAGAGCGACACCTCGGCGACCCATGGGGGAAGGGAAGAGAATGCTGGCTTACCCTCCAAGAGGCGCCATCTTTTGCTGTACGCGGGATGTAAGGGGCCGTGCCTGGCCAGAGTAGCATGTGAGCGCCCCTCCCCATCACGTACATGTTTTTGCGGATTTCCGATCCTTGTTGGTCCTGGAGTTGGCCAGGATTGAACCGGAGATCCTCTACTACCATTACGGAATTCTTACCATTGCGCCAAAAAAATTTCTAGCCAGTATTTTCTTTTACCGCGATAAACAAGTTACCATGTTCCGCCAATGTTTGTAGCGAAGCGCCATGTTATAACCGGCAACGACTTCACTAGGGGAAAAACCTAAGAAAAACCTAAAACCTGTCCGGGTATTCATGGAATGCACCATCGGGTGTGGGCTGTACAAGACGATGACGAGCTAACAATATATAAAAAGAAACCAGTAGTAACGCGCGGTTGAGTTCAGGGTAGACCCACAGCATAGCGACCTTCGCCACGGACGAAACTCAGCGGAGAACTATCATCGAGAGATATCGCCAAGGTCTGATCGGTAGCACGGCTCCTCAAGTGAACGCTCATCCGCCAGCCGGCGGTAGGAGTTGGAGAAATGGGTGAGCCATCAATGGTGTCGGCGCGCCTGTCTCCTCGTCGCGTGATTCGTGGGAGGCGATGGATGAAATCAAGGACCGATCGCTTGGATGACGGGGACAGCGGTGAGACGGGAGACGAAGGGTGTGGAGTACACAGGGATGGCGGAGAGAGGGACCCGGCCGATGAAAGCGGCGATGACTGTGTTTGCAGAGACGACCCTACAATGTCCTGATGGAGCTTGGTGATGTCCAATGGGGGAACCACAAAGGAGAGTCTCCCAATTGGGTCATGATGAGGATGATGAACCCGATAGGGTCGTTCACCTGACATGGTCGTGGTCGTGGCTGTGGTCTTGGCTGCATTCTCGTTGATTGGCGAATCGGGACCTCCTCGGAGCGCGCGAGCCTTTCCGTCGGAATCTTCCGCGTCATGATCCTCATCAGCATACGAGAATCGTCTCGGAACCGCCGACAAGTCGACCCACAGCGAGGGCGGTTTGAGGATAAGGGACACGGTCTCCCGTTCTGATCCGTCCTGCGAACTCTTCGTCTTCTTCTTGTTGCTGCACTTTCTTCGCATCGCCATCATGAGTGTCCTCTTATCAGGCTTCTCTTGCTGTTGTTGAGATGACACCGATGATGAAGTGCAGATACTGGGGTGATCTCGCGAGCTGTCTTTCCTCTTCCTCTCCTTCTTTTTCTGCTTCTTCCCCTCGCTTGGCTTCTGCTTCTTCGCCTTCTTGGTGGTACACACTGTGTGTCTTGTGGGTCGACGTTCGCCAAGCTCCTCTTCATCAAACGTGCGAAGGGAGGTGAAGGCCTTCCGCAGCTCCGCCGCGCTCGTGTAGAAGTGAGTGCTGGCACGGAAGCTCTCAGCCTTGTGTGGCGCGCGTTGCCAGTTATTCTTGCGCTCGTTGGCGCTTGAGTCTGTCGCGATCGTCGTCGTGGTGATGTCGAGGACTGACATGATGTGGGTGGGACCTCGATGGTGGCAAGTGGCGGCCGCTGGTGGTGGGTTAGTGATCGGCGTCGGCTTCGGGTGGACCTTCTGGCATGCGGCTTCGTCGAACCGACGATTTGAACTCCACATCCGGCCGGTCTGTTGCTCCATCATCATCTCGGTGTCAGCTGTTATGCGACCGCAAGGCCTGGCGCACTCAATACCATCAAACTGCAGCTTGATAGGGATGTCTTGAGGGCGAGACAGGTGGGCGAAGGTCACGGAAGGCGCTTTCTGTGAGTTTCCGTCGAGTACCAAAGCAGGCTGGGAATAGCCTTTGCAAGATATCTAAGTAATGTAAGGTGTAACTAGGAAGCGATTCTTTAAATTTTTGAATCAACTCGGCGTACCTGCAAAACCAAAGAAATCTGTGCGAAAGCATCCCCTTCTCCGTAGGGTTGTCACACTGGCGACTGTGGCATCAAGATACGGCGTTTGCCTTCTTCACGAACGAATAGTTCCCTTCAGTGAGCTTGGAGTTCGGGGCGTCCCATTCTTAGATTCCGAGACCAGCTTGCTGTCGGCGCACCATCTCGGCCTCGATGGTGTCGCCTGAACATCCCTACTTCTGTTTTCGAGTGTGGGGTTCATAGCCGCAGATTCAAGGTTGAAAGCATTGTCTCACATCACTCCTGCCCACACTACAGTCACAGCATAACAGGCTTTATCATGAGAATGTATCCTGTGTGTGCCCAAAACGGATCTGCACGGTTTCAGTTCCGTCGTCCGAAGATGAGGAAGTAGTCAATATTGTGGATACATCACACCACAGCGTTTCCCCTACTCCACAGTCCTGATCCCAACAAGTCCTCCCAGTAAATGAGCAGACACTGTACAGTATCGTCACATCTCACCAAGCAAGGAGATAAACACCACCGTAGCATCAACTTAAACTTCACATCTAGTGCTGCGTACATGTGAAGTTTTGACCTCCGCAAGGATTTGGCACCGTGGGGCCAAGTATTTGGGGCACATACATACGGGTGGCACTCCCAAATGTTTCACCAAACACATTAGCGTTTCGGAAACAACAAAACCCAAGCAGTTTTCTTTTTCAGTTCATGTTCTCTCTGTGGCTTCTCTCTGTGGTCCCTTGTAGCTGAAAAAGACCGCGGTGGTGGAGAAAGACATGTCTATTTGAGGACACCTACAGTCCTCCGATGCATACACTTACTTGAAAACCACTTCTATCAGTACCTGTGAGTAAGTAGTAGCCGGCAGTGGCGTGATGCATGCCGAGGAGCATCCAGAGGGACTGTTCGGTCACTTATCAGACGAGGTAAGTCACAGTTATTTCATATATACACCTTTACTAGCTGTGGCCTTGCCGATATGTTTCGTGCTGTGATGCAGGAGATGTTGGCCATACTTCAGAATCTCAGTGAGGTGGACCAGTTCAGGTGCCGCGCAGTAAGTCGGCGCTGGCGCGCTCTCACTCAAGACCCCCAACTCATTCGTCACCCTGTGTACATGACATTCTCCTTGTTGGTGTTGATGCATGCATACTGGCCTTACCTTACATCACTGTGCTAACAAAAGAGCTTGTCCACACTCACCAGGGCGAAGCTCAAGGAGATCAGACTTTTATTCAACAGCAACCTTGCCAAGGTCGTGATAGCTATAAACAAGCTAAGGGATGTGCTGAGGTGCTGTGACAAGACGAGACTCATCAGGATTGCTGATGATCCACATGCCCTGTTGGCCATGCCACAAAAGGTAACTGTTGAATGAGTAGTTTATCGATGTGGTGGTAATTCTGATGATGATCATGCCAATGCAGGTGAGAGACCACAAAGTAGTGGCTATGATTGACGTCATTGTCCAATCCTATGAAAAGGACTGCACCGTAACTCGCGAGCAACAAGTGCGAACTATGAAACGTAGAATTGATTTCCATGACCAGCTAGCAACATGCACTGTGTCCTTGTGGAATTACCTCAAGCATGCACAAGTGGTGGCTGTGGACACTAACCCATTCGACGTGAGTGTGCCATTCAGCAGCCTGATGCTGGAGCCTGTGCATGTTCTTACAGCATATCTGGACATTCCGGGTACGTTTGGCTTTCCTTATTGTGCAGTTCTTTGATGCTTGTTGTTCCATAACATACAGAGAGCAAGTTTGAGAAGGAAGCAGCAAAGGTCGGCCAGAGAAGGTGGACACATCATGAGGCATAGTCGTCATTGAAAACACCACTCCACGGTCGCCACCCAGACAGCGAGTCACCGATGACCCGAACTCAGTGTCTGTACCGTGTTGATCTGTCTTGCGGCTGACGCCCATAACAAACATTCCAAAAGTTAGCATATTTCCAAATTATTTCAAATTGATGAAAGTTTTCCAGAACATATTTAGAATTATTTTTCTTTTTCTCTCGTATTTCTTTTCATTTCTGTTTCGAAGATGACCACTGTGGCGGGTGGTGGAAGGGATGCGGCAGGTCTCAGCCTTCGCTACGCTTTTCTGCACGGCTTCGCGTCGAGTCCCCGCACGCGCAAGGGTACCCTGCTCGCGGCAGCCTTTGCCGGTGGCTTGCGCGACGCTGGCGGCCGGCCAGTGGAGCTCCGCCTGCCGGACCTCAACCAGCCCTCCTTCGGACGACTCACCTACACCGACTGTCTGGCCGCGCTCGATCGTATGCATCAAGAGGAAGTCGAGCGCGCATCGTTGCCAGAGGGTGAGCACGTGATGTCCAGTTATTGATGTCTTGAGTGTCACATTATTGGATTCTGATGCCTCGATTCCTGTCAGGTGGTCGGCTCAAGTGGTGTCTGATAGGGTCGAGCATGGGTGGATACCTTGCGGCTCGTTGGGCAGAACTACATCCGGAGCGTGTGCATAAGGCGGTCCTCCTCTGTCCGGGTATGATGGGATGCTGCTGGTGAAGGCTGATCATCAATCCAGTTGATTGATACGTGAATACGTGTACCTCGACACCGTCATCAGGGTTTGACCTGCCGAGCCGATGGCCGGTCATGCTGGGCGAGGTAGCATTCCGCCAGTGGCGCGAGAAGGGCTTTCTGGTAATGTTACAGAACTTAACATGCACCCCACTGTATGACTTGAGGATGATGCACTCACGCCCGGCGCTGCACGTACTGCGTGTATGATAACTAGGTCATGCCTGATGCCAACAAGGAGAAAACACCACTCCACTACCGGTTTATTGAGGACTCAACCTTCAATCACCCTGCATATCCCTCTCCATCATGCCCCATCTCTATCATCCATGGCGTACAGGACGACACGGTTCCCATACAGACCAGTCGGGTGTTCGTAAAGAAGAATCCCCAGACGTGCAAGCTCACAGAAGTTGAGGATGGACATGACTTGCTTGGCTCCATGTCGGTGATTGAGCAAGAGGTTGTGCAATTCTTTGATCTACAACAGGTGCCCAGCGCTAAGGTATGATGCGAGCGATGCTGCAATTCATTCAAGTTAAACAAACACTTCACACATCCTCTGTCATCACGTCTTCTGTTTTCTTTCTCTTTCTATCTGCTTCATCTCACATATGAGCGGGGCTTGCGCATGTTAGTGTCCTGGGCCATGTGCACGGAATAACGTACTGCCAGTCATCCTGATCCTGCATGAAGATGAGGGAAGGAATATGATTTCGTTGCGCGTTCTCCTTTGTGGTCTACAACATGGGTACTTCATTATTCTATCGATAGGATAGGAGCTCGTCGACGATGCACATTGAGGATAGTTGTTAATGGAAAGAGGAGGAAACCGTTCGAAGACGTTCGCACGGAAGTGAACTGCGAAGCCAATGATCTCGTCATTGGATTGGGATTGCGACTCCAAGGAGTGCCATTGATCTGGAAGCACCGAGACTAAGAGTCCAAAGCATGGGTACGCGTGCCTCGGCTCGGCATCACCGTCAGAAATCATCAATGATCTGCTTAGTAGCTGCCTTTGCGTAATGCCTTCGCGTGACCATGAACAATAACAAAGGTGAATGTATATTTTCAGGTCTTAACTGTGTTGCATGAGCGGATGAGGGCATTCTGTCGGGATGCCGCTGACCTCAGTGCAGCGTCAATGATGGCCAAATGGTGGAACGTATCCTCAATGCGCACCAGCGGCGCATGAGGGACTTGCACGAACTCTTCCACTTGATGGTCGGTGGAGTCTCCGTCATATTCACGGTGAGTGCTGGTTGGAGGAGGGCTTCCTGCGCGCATGATGCATCGGTGGAAGTCTTTGAACTCATCCACGAGGTCCTGCTTCGCTGTCCCTTGCAACAAATCAAACACAGTCTCCACCACTTCTCCTGCAGGAGCGATGAATTAGGATGGTGATCATGGAGGAGGCGGGAAGGAGAGTACCATTGGTCTTGTGATGGCGAAGACGTGTGAGGTTGTCCAGAACTAGCATGCCATCCGTGCCCACAACCTGGTACAACGCATCCGAGCGGTTGGACGCGTGGGTCATTGCCCATGTCCCAACGACTCCGCTCTCGAGCTCCAGCGATGAAGAAATAGTGTCCCCTGCAAGGTTCCTGCGCCTCAGTATAGTCACACTAAAGCTCACCACAGGCTCGCTTCCTGCACATACAAGGGCCATTTTGAGTCTGAATCTGTCGAACGTGGGCGGCCACGGACTTCACCGGGCCTAGCACTGTTGTGATCATCGAAACCCAATGCACGCCCGCATCTGCCAGATGGGTCAGCAAACATGTGTAACTTTGTCAGTAGGGTGCTCTTAGCGTACCCGAGAGCATCCCGCCTATGTGCTTGGGATTCTGACGCCACGCCGTGAGAAGGTACGGGTTGCTTTCGGGCAGAAACTGACGCCAGAAATACAGATTGAATGTGACCACCGATCCTACTGCTCCTTCTGCAACACCAGGACGACGAACACCAAGATCAGAACAATCGTGATCAATCAAACCGTGCGACAGATGAAGGAGCAGACCCATGACCAGGCGCGCCATCGTCTTCAGTGGATTCTTGTAGGGGTAATTCTCGGCAATCATGATAACGACGCTGTTCTCCTTCATTTGCTGTTGTTGATGTGCAAGCTGCACCAATGCCTCGGCATCGTCGAGGTTATGCGCGGTGGGCTTCTCAAGAAGAATGTGTTTGCCGGCCTCCGCTGCGGCGCGGGCGACTTCAAGGTTGTACTCCACCGGCAGCGCTGCGATCAGCGCGTCGACATCGCTGCGCGCCACAACCTCGCGCCAGTCCTCACTCACGAACACGCCCTCGAGTCCAGCCGCCTGCACGTACGCATTGGCCTTCTCTCTGGACCTATTGCACACTGCAGTGATCTCGAACAAGTCACCCAACGCCTGAACAAGTGAAGAAGAGCAACAGGACACAACTGCCTTTTAGTGTGACTCCATCACTCTTTGTGATTCATCATTTGTGTTCATCAAACTCGAGTTAGCAATCATAACTTAAATCTCGAGAAATCATTTGTTTGAGATGAAATGAAATCAAAAGGTGACGTGACACAAACCTTGATGGCTGGCAGGTGAGAAGAAGTGGCCCACAGACCCGTGCCGAGGATACCCAGCCGCACTTTACTCGTCATGTTGACCTGCAAAAGTGTATTTTCCTTCTTATTTCCTTCATATTTTCTTTGTGCTGGAAACCCCAACTTCCAAAGACTTTGTTGGCACAGGGATGAGGTATGTAGCTGAAGTTGTTTTTCTTAATGGTAACAGAATAGAAGTTGTTCCAGTACCATCATTGTCATCCTGTTTGGAGAAAAAATGATGCGAGGACCGCGAAACTCACCATGATCCGCCCTTTGCTACCATCTGAGGAATGCTGATGATGGCAGGGCGAGTGTGAAAAGGCTGTGTACTCAAAAGGGACGCTCAATAAACATGGCCTCCAGTGACAGTAAGTAGCGCATCATGCATTGATGAGATGAAGGGAAATACAAGGAAGGTACAGACTGGTAGCAAAGTGCAGGTCTCTGCATGGATTCTTCGCAGCTTTGATTGTGATCCGGGTGTGATGTGTGTGAGTGGCGTTGTACAGGTTGGCCGTCGAGGCCCTGCTAGCAGTAGCATCAGTCCGGGCGAGGCGATGTGCCCGCGCCGGATGCTGTCGGCGAGCTGAGCGCAGCGCTGGCTTGTGGTGTTACAGAGTTGAGAGGAAGCAATCGTGGAGACACGGATCGCGAGGAGGGCGTGGGAGGTGCTGATGAAGACGGCGAGTTGTTGGTGGACGAGGAGCCCGAGGATGGATTTGATGCGCTGGCACCGGTCGAGTTCCCGCAGATAGAGGACAAGAAGGGCAGAGAGGAGGAGTAGTAGAAAGTGAGAAGCTTGCGCTGATTGCGCATGCAGCAAGCCTGCACGATCGCCAGCTGGGTCGATTCCTCGTCGCCTGGGTCCGCCGCAAGTGCAGCGGAAGAGGAAGAGAATGACAGATTGCCTGCCGATGAGGAAGAAAGAGCAAGTGGGGAGGACGATGAAGCCGATGAGGAAGAGAAGATGTCACGAAGGATCGGGCTCTTCTTCTCCTTCTCAGGTGCCACGAAGCGGGTCTGAGAACAGCAGATAGGGTAAGCGTTAATTCGATGACAGCTCAAGAAACGAAGAAGGCGTCAAGGAACCTGTGACTGCGACTTGGACGGCTTCTGACAGAGTGAGCGCAGATAGCTCTCCAGGTTCGACTGGTTATCTTCGATGAATTGATTCATTGGCTTCATGAAGGGCTCCTTATCGCCGAAACGTAGCTGGTTGGCCATCGTTTGCAATGTCTTGGCCACCAACATCAACCCTCTTTGCGATTCTCGCGTCGGCGAACCTGAGCAAAACGGCAGCACGTGAGACGAGCACAGCAGTGGCCAAGGAGCGAAAAGCACTTACGCTTAACGATGCCATAGGGTCTGGGAGAGACAATGGCAGGGCAGAAGAAACGCAAGAAGATGAAGGCACCAACGCACGCTAGGCCCCAATCGCTTGACCGTTGAAAGGATAACTCCTACGGAGACACAGATTAGGTGTGAACTACCACAGGACCTGGGAAGAGGGAAGTACATCGTCTGTCTCAGCTTCCTCACTGCTATCTTGGAAGCTCCAAGAGCGAGGACGGTTCGGGTCGAATGGGAACTTGCGATTTACTTCAGCGTACAGATGACTGCTGATGAGTTGCCTGTGAAGAATGGGTGTTAGCTGAGGGATAGCTTATCCGAGTCTGCCAACGGAAGTAAGGTACAATGGAAAATCTGCTTGGCGCGCAAAGATAGCATCGAGAACGTTCTGACAAAGCTTCTCCAGTTTTCGTTGATTGTCCTCTCTGAAGTAGGAAACGACAAATACTTGTGGATAAGCGAAAGGTCTAGTTCTTTCAAGGACATAGTAACATACCTGCTGGAGGCCTTAGGATCGTTGGGGATACGCAGGGGATCCATTTCATAGGACGTGTGAGAGCTGACAACCTTCTTGATGACAGGTTTCAACACCGCCTTCAAGTAGGCTGCGCCTTTTTCTCGGGCGTACGTAGACAAGAACTTGGTCCCCAGGCTATCCTCTCGGAACAACGTGTAGGGCGATGCTACACACACGAAACGCAAACAAGTAAGAAGGCTACCAATTAATTCAGTGGTATGTCTCTGTGCAGAACCTGTGCAGTGAATCTCCTGACCGATTGCTAGCTTCATCAGCTGTGTGACGTGTCCGTGCCTGTGTAATGCTTGGTTTAGATTGGTTCTATCCTACAAGGCAAGCTAAGATTATTACTTACCGATCGGCGATTCCCACGAGTGCCTGGCAGAGCGCGTCGGGCTCGTCCTCGTTCGAAGCACTCACCACGGAGAGAAGACCTCGTATCAGTCTTAAGCCAGGTCTGGTTAATTCCTGTAACAAAGCGCGATATGAGTTTGGTGAACACTTCCGGTGAAATAGAGGATGTGCGTACGGCAAGAAGGAGATCGCGATTGACCAGAAGCTGATCGAAGTTCTCCGCCGTGAGATATCGGTCATCCACCACTTCCCTCTTTTCCCGTCCCGGTGATTGCTGCTTGCTCGCCTTGTTGCTCTTCTTGGAGAGCTTGGGCGAATGGAGAGGCACGTTGCGCCCCCTCACCTTGATCGAGGTTTGCTTTGGTTTCCCAGATTTGCTGGACTTGCTCGATGATCCATCGAAGCTGCCCTCTGCCTCCGCGCTTGGTACATCCGTCGGTGGTTCGGGGCAGGACTGTTCTCCCAAGTACTGTTGCCCATCTGTCGCTTGGTCAGTCGCCATCAGCTCAAGGCAATGTTCCCTTAAGTCCTCATCGAGCAAGATCATCTCGTCGAAGGAGAGCGTGCGCAACAGCTTCTTCTTCTCAGACCGAGAGGGAAAAGGCAACCCTGGCGTTGATGTCAAGACTCGGGATCGTGGCGATAGGGGCTGAGGTGATGCATGTGTGGTGACGGAGGATATCCGTGCGCTAAAGCATTCAGACGATGTCGAAAGTCGTCGTTTGTGGCTTTCTACGGCTGGTTTTCTTCGTTCAAGCGATCCTTGGTAGAGCCGCCGGCGATGAGCTTGAACCGTTGGGTGAGAGCCGGAGGAGAATTCTAGCCGGCTGTTGGCACCACGAGGGCTTTCAGCTGGTGTAACAATGAGAGGAGAAGGTGGAGTGTGATCCTTTGACAGGCCCTTAGATCTCTTCTTGGCCTTGCGCGGAAGTGACACGAAGGAATGGAACAGGCCCTTGTGTCTTCTCGCGCTATCGGGCTTCTCGCTGGCCTCCTCCCTGGGAGTGGTGTCCCTCGAGCCACTATCTTTGCTGCCTTTCCTATCTCTCTTCTTCCGGTCGTCGGCCTCCGTAAGCTCAAGTTGGTTATCGTCCGAGCCGTTTTTCGCCTCCGGCTCTCCCTGCTCGCCATCTTTCTTTCGGCTCGCGTCACGCGGGGAGGTATCGCGAGTGGTTTTAGCTTCGGATAAGGGTAGAGTGTGGAATGTCCGACTGTGCCTGAACGCCTGGAGGCGTTTGAGTATGTTATCA